>JAJIYU010012176.1:0-14785 GCA_030144865.1 Tinospora cordifolia | reverse complement strand
ACAATTTCACATTTAATAAAATCAAGGCATTTAAAGGTAAAGAAAAATTCAACTTCTTTATTAATAAAAGAAAGTACATAACTTTGTAAACTATTACATTGTTGATCAATAATCTCAAAATAGAAATACTAACTTTCAGCGGAAGTCTTATTCAAAATTGGGCAACATACCCTTACATTGAAAGAAAACTTTTAAGAAAATAGAAACTTGCTAAATAAAAAAACTATCTAATTTTCATAACCTTCATAAATTAATTTCCTGAAAAATAAAAGAGGAAGGGGTGAGCACATAGCTCAGTGGATCTTTATCAAACAATATTTTTCAAACTCAAAATAATAACACATCCATAATTTAAACACTTGCATACATTAGGCATTTCAAGCAACCATTTATTTAAAGTTATGATTTAGACCAAAAGGGTTTTTGAAGCCCTTGATGTTCTTTACTAAGCGCCTCCCTAGAGTAAAATGTGGCATCACATAGCCAATTTCATTGGACTTTTGGACTTTCGGGGAGCTTACCCACCAACCAAGCACTTAGGGAAAAACCATATGAACTAATCATATGAAAAGAACATCCATAGCACCCCACATGTGTGCTATGATGGTATGTGGTTATTATCACCATCATCTTTGTTAAATCACATATTCTAGAATCATAAAATAAGTTTCAGAACATGAGACTAGAATAAATAAATTCCGCATATAATCAAACTAAAAATTTAATCATGGAACACTCAAAATCATGCATCACATATTGAAATAAAACCTAAACATGATACTGGGCATGATATGATTAATATGCATGCATAAATTCAAATATGAATCAAATCTAAAACTAAAAAAATATTTTAGCATGCTTAAACTGAAATTATTCATTATTTTAAAAATCAAACAACCAATGAACATGCTAGAACTTTGAATAAGAAAAAGGAGTGTAAGAGAAATCACTTCCACCTTAAATGCGTCTCTTCTGTGCACCTCTGAAATCCGGCAGAGTTTCATTGCTTCAAGTCTTCCAAACACTCAAGAACTCTTAAGAACACTCAAGAACACTCAAGAATAGTTCAAGATCACTCAAGAACTAAGGGGATTGCCAAGAAGAAGGCTAGAGAGATTCAAGAGGGACTAATATGCTCTTGAATTGGGATGAAATGAATTGTGAGCATGGGGATCCTTTATATAGAGTTCAAACTAGTGTAAAATGGTAAGTTTTTTGGTAAGAAACTTGCAAAAATTCAAATTTTCGTGCCCCCCAAGCAAAAGAAATTAGCAAGTTGGTTTGGAATTGGAAAACCAAGTTATAGAAATTTTTTTTTATTTTTATCGAATTTTTCGTTTGATTTTCGGAGCTCAGATCTCAGCCGTTTGATCTTCCTCGATCGCATCAACCAGATCGCGAATTCATTTTCGCACGTGGATCATCGGCCGTTGGATCAGGCGGGTTTGATCTCCGACGTTGGATTATTCTCGAGCGCATAATCCAGATCACGAAATCAGGCGAATTCGATCTGGACGCTTGGATCTTCCTTGAGCGCGGCGCTCGGTTTGCGATTGATCGGAACGTGTCTTTCTAGGCTGTCAGATGTGCATCGAGCGCAGCACCGTTCGTGATCGACCGAAAACGAATCGAATCCGATCCCTCCGATCCTCCTCGAGTGCAGCATCCGATGATCATCAGAACGAAAGCACAGATTCTGGCCGTTGGATGCTCCTCGATTGCGGTGTGTTCGCGATCTTCGAATCCGACTTCGATCTGAGCCATTGGATTGGGATGATCGATCGTGAGCCGTTCGATCTTGGTGATTCGGTGCTCCTGGGTGCCGTTTTGGACTTGAATCTCATTCGTTGGATTTTACAGATTCGTTTTGAACCGTTAGATGTAGTTTCTAATTACAAAATTACTTTTCTAAGTTGCAGTTATCCAAAATTTTGCCAATTAGACACTTCCTAAATGATATAAACTTGTTTTTCTTGTGTATTCCTTTCTATTTTGATGATTTGCTAATATTTTTCTCTTTCTAATTATTTAATATTGCATTTATTTGATATTTTTCTATTTTTTTAATATTTTTAATGCCAATAATTAAATAATCTATATTTCTCATTTTCATGTATTTTTATTTATTTCATATTTTATTTTCAGATAATAATTTCTGTAATTATACACTAATAGTGCTTTATTTATTTTTAATAAATACATGTACACTACATTTTTATTTAATTATACAAATTCTCTATGTACATATTCCCATAATATGTAGCATTAACATTTATTATGCTAACACACACCTTATTCATTCACATATTAGTCAATATGTGTAAATACTTTATTTCTATTTATTTTTTAAGTAATTCCTTAAATTTCATAATTAATTCTACTAAACCTTAATTTTCATTAAATTATCAAATTAAGGATTTATTTGTTTAATTTTTTTCTATATCTATAATATATTTTATTTTTTATGTGCCAACCCACAATATGTACCCAAAATTTTATTAAAATCTTTAAAATTAGTTTACAAAATTCTGGGGTATTACATTCATTAACAATACTGAGATAACAAATAAATAGATAACTTTTTTTTCTTATTTTTACTAAACTAAAATAAAAAGGTGGAAACAAAAACTGAAAACATATGTATTTCAATGTTAACATCCCCTCCTTCTTTCACATCATCAGAATACGTAGTATTATAACCATGAGTGAACACAAATAGGTTCAATTGAGGTATTCATTATAGGATAAAATGTTTAGGTTTATCACAAGAAAACAAGCTATAAGGCTCAAAATTGGTTGCAAAGGATTATAAATGCTAGGACTGGCCTTTAGGCTAAAACTCAAACAAAGATGTCCTACTTCATTTCTCTCCTAAGGTCATTCCTAAGCAGTGTTCAAGATAGGTTTGATTATTTCAAGAGTCTATGGAAAATTCCCTCTACTTGTGGTTTGGTTTCCACTCCTCACTTTCCTCAATTTTGGATTCTCAATTTACCTAAGAGAATAGGGTTTTGTCAAGGTCATAATTTTGGACAAACAAGAACACAAACTATTTGAAAGTACCTTAGTCCATTATTTCATCACACTAAAGGAATTTTCAATTTCATAGGTCACTCAGTGAAAATTTTTAAAAATATGGCTTGGATCTAGCCTAAGTGACATCTATATAACCTATATGTTCATCTCTTAAAGCTAATATGCTCATGTACTAACCCTAAATAAATAATCCTAATATCTACATGTAATAAAAGAATTTCAATAATAACTATGTGTAACACTCCAACCCCCGTATCTCTTAAGCAGTGTATATTGCCACCGTTCTCTCGACAGTGGACTTAACAAAACGGCAGGTCGGGCAGATGCTACATTACAAGCGACACACACTTGTTCTTTTCTTTTCAATATCTCATGCCTTTGTATAAAATTCAAGAATACAAAACTTTCAATAAAATCAAAGCAAATTAAAAGAGATAAAAAATTTCAAACTATTTTATTCATAATAGACATTGAGTGTACTAAACTCTAAAAAAAAACTAATAATTACAGCAGAAGTCTTCAAAATACTTTCCACTAGAAAAACATAAAAACTATGGGAAACATGCCCTAAAAATTCAAAAAAAAAATTACTATAGACACTTTCTAAGAACTATCTATAATCAACTGCTCCATGGGTTCATGTTCTAGAAAAATAAGAAAGGAAAGAGTGAGCATATAACCCAGTGGATCATTTTCAAACAACCATCTTCCATATTCAAACTCATAACACAATCATAATTCAAACACTTGCAAACATTAGGCGTTTCAAACAACCATTTGTTTAAGTTGAGTCTCAGACCAAAAGGATTTTTAAGCCCTTGATGTTCTTAACAAAATACCTCCTTAGAGTGAAATATAACTTTTCTTAGCCAATTTCATTGGATTTTTGGACTTCAAGGAAACTTACCCACCAACCAAGTACTTTGCTCATAAAATCATATGAACTAATCATATAAAAAGAACATCCATAGTGATGCCATGACCACTATGATGGTACGTGGTTATTATCTCCATCGTCTTTGATTAATTCTCACATCAAGATAAAATAAATTTCAGAATATGAAATCAAACTAAAATTCAGAACATACAAAATCAATTCATGAAACACTCATAAAACATGCATCATACTTTAATTTAAAAGCTTAAGCATGATATAACATGACATGGATGATATGATTTCTCAAACATGAATTAATACTGAAATACTGAGATAAACATTTAAAATTCTACAACTGAAGTTAAAAATCTTTGAATTCAGTGAAAAACACACAATAATGAGCATGCCATGAATTCAAATAAGAAAAGAAGGGTGTTCTAGAAATCACTTCCACCTTGTGATGCTTTTCTTCCAAAATTTCAGCAACAATTTTCCCTCCCGTGTACTATTGCCAATGAAGATTGCCCAACTTAATTCCCAAAATTGAAGAGAAGAACTTCACACACACACAAGAAGGGAAGATGGGAGGTGCCAAGAAGAAGGCTTTGAGAAAACAAGTGGAGCATTCAACTCTTTTTTTTTGGAATGAATGAAATTATGAGCCTAGGGGGGTTTATAGATATTTTCCAAAGGAAAAAAAATAGAAAGTTTTGTGTCCTTCTATGAATAAAACACCCTAATTCTACCTAATTTTATATTTTCTAATTTTTGGAGCAAAAAGAGTATTTTTCGAATCTTTCTGGATTTTAGAAATATTTTTCTGAATTTAGAAACTATTTTTTTGAATTTTTTGGATTTAATTTTGTATTTTTCGTAATTTTAACGTATTTTTCATAATTTATTTTTTGAATTTAATATGGTTCCTCGAATTTTCCTCGAGACACGCGTTCGAATATGATCAAAACTTTTAGATTAATCTCGGATAAATCAACAGAATTCGAATTTTTTATCTCAGCCGTTAGATTTCCTCGAGCGCATCAACGTTCGCGATTAGCCAAAACGACTTCGATCTGGATCGTTGGATGATCCTCGAGTGCAACACGGTTTCACGATCGACTAAGCAACTTTGATCTTGATCGTTGATGATCCTCGATCACAGTGTGTGCATCCGATTTCGCGATCAATGAATTCCATCTAGATCGCACGATCTTCCTCGAGTTATGCATGCGAATCTCTGGCCGTTTGATCTTTCTGATTCGGTGCTCTCGTGCGTATGTGCAGATCTGATCTTGGCCGTAGGATGATGAGATTAGATTCCAGATCTACGGTTCACAACATTTTGAGTTTGTTTTTGATTTTCCAACCGAATTTCTTGCATTATTTTTGGATTTTTTTTCCAAATCTCGATCCCAATTAACTTTCTAATCCTGTTTTCATCAAAAATTAAACATATCCTTGTATTTTTGGCTATGATATCCCATATTTTGCATTATAATCATATTTTTTCTTCCAAAATTCCCTTAAATTGGTTTTTTATTCCTCATTTGGTTAACTAGGACTTGCCAAAATTCTCATTCGTCAATTCTATATAATTTTCTAAGTAAAAATTCAAATTTCATATAAACTTTTTGAGATGTTACAACCTACCCTCCTTAGAATAAATTTTGTCCTCAAAATTTGTACATATTTAGCTATTCCTTATGAATAGATGCGGGTACTTGGTCTTCGTCTCGCTTTCGAGTTCCCATGTGGCTTCTTCTACCCCGTGATGTTTCCATAGCACCTTCACTAATGGGATATCCTTTGTTCTTAGATATTGTACCTTATGGTCAAGGTTTCTGACTGTTGTTTCCTCGTAGGTAGCATCATCTTGAATATTCACTTCCTCCCAATAAATGATGTGAGATGGATCAGGTTCGTATTTCCTCAACATGGATACATGGAATACGTTATGTGCTGATATCATCCGGCTTGGTAGATCCAACTCATAAGCACATTCTCCGATTCTTCTAAGTATTTCAAAGGGTCTTACAAACCTCAGAGATAACTTCCCTTTGAATCTGAACCTTTTGATACCTTTCTGAGGACTGATCCTCAAAAATACTTTGTCTCCAACTTGGAACTCTAATGGTCTTCTCCTTTTGTCTGCGTAGCTCTTTTGACGGCTTTGCACAGTAGTCAGTCTCTTTTGTATTAACTTGACTTGGTTGCTCGTTTCTCCACAATGTCTGGCCCAGTTAATACTTGATCTTCAAGTTCAGCCCAACAAGTAGGTGATTTGTAGGGTCTTCTATAAAGAGCTTCGAATGGAGCCATTTTTATGCTTGCCTGATAATTGTTGTTATAGGCAAACTCCGCCAAGTGTAAGTACTTGCTCCAATTCCCCTTGAAGTCTAAAGCACAAGACCTCAACATATCATCCAAAATCTGGATAACTTTCTCAGATTGACCATCCGTCTGCGGGTAAAACGATGTACTCATGGTAAGCTTAGTACCCATCTCCTTCTGTAGACTCTGCCATAACTATGAAGTGAAGCGAGAGTCTCTGTTAGATACAATAGTCTTGGGTACACCATGAAGTTTGACTATTTCTTTCACATAGATTTCTCCTAGCTTACTAACTTGGTCTGTGGATCTGATTGGCAAGAAATGAACCACTTTGGTGAGACAATCTACAATCACCCAAATAGTATCTTCTCCTTTTTGGTTCCTAGGTAAATCACTAACGAAGTCCATGGCAATGTTATCCCACTTTCATTCAGGGATTGGGAGTAGTTGTAACATTCCAGAGGGTTTCTGGTGTTCTGCTTTCACTTGTTGGCATGTTAAGCACTTGGAGACATATTTGGCTATGTCACTTTTCATTCCTCTCCACCAGTAGGTTTTCCTGAGGTTTTGGTACATCTTTTCCCCACCAGGGTGCATGGTATACTTGGTCTTATGAGCTTCATCCAGTATGACTTGCTTGCTTTGTCCCTGTTGAGGTACACATATCCTTTCTCTGAGCCTTAGGATGTTTTCAGCATCAATCCTGAAGTCAGTATGTTTTCTTTGCGTGACTCCTTCAATTAGTTGAGCAAGCCACTTGTCTTGCTTCTGTTCATCCATGATCTGATGTAATAGGTTCGGTTGGCAAGACATATTGTAAAGATAGGCTTCTTTTTCATTAAGGTTTACACCCAATCTAAAATTTTCAATCAACTGGTACATCTAGCCTTTTTCTTCCTCCTGCTTGTTGAACTTCCTACTCAAAGCATCGACCACCACATTGGCCTTCCCTGGATGGTAGTGTAGTTGAAAATCATAGTCTTTCAAGAATTCCATCCATATTCGTTGCCTAAGGTTCAACTCCTTCTGGCTGTAGATGTACTTCAAGCTCTTGTGATCTGAAAACAACTCAAATTTCTCTCCATAAAGGTAGTGTCTCCAAATCTTCAGGGCAAACACAATGACCGCTAGCTCTAGGTCATGAGTAGGGTAATTTCTCTCATAGATCTTTAGTTGTCTCGAAGCATAGCGACTACTTTTCTTTCCTGCATCAATACTGCTCCAAGCCTACTCAATGAAGCATCAGTATAGAGTATGTAAGTAACACCAGGAGTTGGGGTGACTAGAACATGAGCCGTAGTCAATCTCGTCTTCATTTCTTGGAATGACCGTTCACATTTTTCATCCCACTAGAACTTAACTCCTTTTCTAGTCAACTTAGTCATAGGTTCCGCCAACTTGAAAAAATCCTTAATGAACCTTCTGTAGTAGCCTGCCAAGCCCAAGAAACTTTTGATTTTTGTTACTGTCTTGGGTTGCTTCCAGTTCATAACAACCACCACTTTCTCTGGATCTACAGAGATGCCTTTTGCTGACACAACGTGGCCAAGGAACTTGACAGTTTCCATCCAGAACTCGCACTTACTAAATTTAGCATACTGTTGGTTCCTTCTGAGAGTTACCAGCACGATCCTCAAGTGTTCTAGGTGTTCATCTTCTGACTTAGAGTATATTAGGATATCATCTATGAATAGCACTACAAACTGGTCAAGGTACTGTTTGAACACTCGGTTCATCAAATCCATGAAGGCAGCTGGGGCATTGGTCAAACCAAATGGCATCACGGTGAACTCGAAGTGTCCATATCTTGTCCTGAAGGCAGTCTTGTATATGTCAGACTCCCTAATTCTCAGCTGATGATAACATGACCTAAGATCAATTTTAGAGAAATGAGTGGCTTCTCATAATTGATCAAATAAGTCATCAATCCTTGGTAATGGATATTTATTTTTTACTGTAACTTGATTCAAATTTTGAAAGTCGACACACAGTGGCAAGGAACCATCCTTCTTCTTCACGAACAACACTGGAGCTCCCCAAGGTGATTCACTCAGCCTAATGAAACCTTTCTCCTTGAGCTCGTACAGTTGAGTTTTCAGTTCAATTAGTTCTGTTGGTGCCATCCTATAAGGAGGTATGGCTATAGGGTTGGTTCAAGGGTGAAGTTCGATCTTGAACTCTAATTCTCTAGCAGGCGGTAGTCTGGGTAACTCATCTGGGAACACATCTTCATACTCTCTAACCAATACTAAGTCTTGTATCTTCTTTGGTTCCATAGGCTCTTCTTCCGAGGCTTCCTCAAACTCATCTATCTGCTTCAAACAATTAAACAAGGCAAGGTTTGGACTTCTTAGTAGTTTCTGCATATCCCCATAGATTTTAAAGATCTCCCCAAAAGGTAATGTTATAGTTACTTGTCTCTTAGGACAATCTATCTGGGCCTGGTACATGTCTAACCAATCCATCCCCAAGATTACATCATAGCCATAGAAAGGTAGGGTATATAGGTCGATTGTTAAAAGTCTATTCCCAAACCTAAGGTCACAACTACACATCTTCTTTGAAGTCACAATGGTCCCTATTGGTGTGGACACGTTCAAAGTCATAGGCATTGTTTTTGTCACAAGTTGTAACCTATGAGCTAGGTTTTCAGAGATAAAAGATTTTAAGGCACCCGAGTCAAACAACAGTCTCACAACAACATTAAACAATAGGAACGTACCTTCTACTGCAGGGGCCTGGTCTTCCTGGGTCGCAACTGTGAACATTCTGGCCTGGTTCTGACCACGGCCCTGGTTCTACCCTTGATTGACATTCTAATTTTGTCTGGCTTGAGGTCGCCCATTCTGATTTTCCCCCTGAGTATTCTGTTGTTGCTGCTGGGAAGCCTGAGCTGGTGCAGTTGGGAAGTTTTTTGCCAAATGACCCTTCTGCTTGCACACATAACATAATCCCAACCTCTTAGCTTCTTCCCTCAACTTGTCCTTGTTCTGCCCCTGTTTCTATGGAGCTTTACCAATTTTTCTTTTCTTCTAGGTTCCTTGTTGGTCTTTTCCATTTTCGTTCAGCTTATTCTTTCCTCTCAACATTTGTTCCAGGTTGAGCTCTTGTTCCAGGATTAAAGCTCGTTTTACAACTTCTTTGTAGGTTCGGAGGCCTAATGTCATAATATGTGTCAAATATTCGTGCTATCATGGCTCTAGATTCAGTTTCTAGGTTCTCGATTTGTTTAGTGGCCTAAAGTCTTTCTTCTAGGTTCTTTTCACGCATGGGTACAAGATTTGGGTTTCGAAGCACATAAACAGTAAAGCATGCATATCATACAATCAAGCTAACACAGCAAGGTTCCAAGCTTCCACCTAAGCTTTCAGGTTCAAGTTTCCTCTACCCATTCCACTTAGGTTTTAACTCAGAACAGAGCTGCACCCAAACAATTTCGCAAATGTCTCGATAACTAAGGTTCCTGAGCCCACTATACTCCACCGTCCCATACCAGCGAGCATAAAAAACCCGTTCTGCCAGAGTTACCGATCATTCACCACACATGGTTCATCATTCTCCGAGTCCAGGCTTCCTCCATAACCCCGAATTCCTATGCATCCCATACTACATAGAAACCGAAAATTATAGAAGCTTCCCAGTCTCGTGTCCTGATCAAACAATTTTTTGTTTTCACACAAGTTCTTGTCTCTAGCTTATGCCCTAGTGTTTTATCCATTTGATCCACTGTGCCACCCATGCCTACACTCGTTTCTACCTAAGGTCTTTTCTCTGGACCTAGGGTTTAGTTATGGTTAACTTAAAACCTCTGTCTGGTCAAGATACCATGTTTGGCATCTTTTTCGACTTCTATTCACGCTCTTGCCCTAATTTTCCACCTTGTAGTTTTCTTTTATAGAAAATAAGAGTGTTCTTAAACTCTGACTACTCATATAAGCTGGTGGGACAACCTCCAGATCAGGCGACGAGACCGAAGTCTGCTTAGCAACCGCGCTTTCTCGGGCGGGATAACCCACCTCCCTTTCAATGTTTAGCTTTACGCAGGACAAGGTTTACACACTATCAGCTCAACTTGTAGTCTTTGTATTCAAACAAAACATTTCAAAAACATATACTTCCTTTTTGAAAACACTTTCTAAAACATTCATCAATTTAAAAAATAGAAGGTAGGGCATTCTAAATTCAATTCAATTTAGGGCGAAACCCTAATTTGGGTTTCTGATTCTTGTCAAACAACTAATGTTTGACTTTTTATCTCTAGCTAATCAACACATTTTCAGGCTTAACTTTCTATTTCTAGCCCAAGGCACCAAAAGCCTAGGCTTTGATACCACCTTTGGTATCAGAGTAACTTTCTATTCTTGTCCTGACAACTAATGCCCAGGCTTTGATACCACCTTTGTAACACCCCAACCCCCGTATCTCTTAAGCAGTGTATATTGCCACCGTTCTCTTGACAGTGGACTTAACAAAACGGCGGGTCGGGTCGGTGCTACATTACAAGCGACACACACTTGTTCTTTTCTTTTCAATATCTCATGCCTTTGTATAAAATTCAAGAATACAAAACTTTCAATAAAATCAAGGCAAATTAAAAGAGATAAAGAATTTCAAACTACTTTATCCATAATAGAAATTGAGTGTACTAAATTCTTAAAAAAAACTAATAATTACAGTGGAAGTCTTCAAAATACTTTCTAGTAGAAAAATATAAAAACTATGGGAAACATGCCCTAAAATTCAAAAAAAAAATTACTATAGACACTTTCTAAGAGCTATCTATAATCAACTGCTCCATGGGTTCATGTTCCTAAAAAATAAGAAAGGAAGGAGTGAGCACATAGCCCAGTGGATCATTTTCGAGCAACCATCTTTCATATTCAAACTCATAACACAATCATAATTCAAACACTTGCAAACATTAGACGTTTCAAATAACCATTTGTTTAAGTCGATCTTATACCAAAAGGGTTTTTAAGCCCTTGATGTTCTTAACAAAGTACCTCTTTAGAGTGAAATATAGCTCTTCTTAGCCAAGTTCATTGGACTTTTGGACTTCAAGGAAACTTACCCACCAACCAAGTACTTTGGTCTTAAAACCATATGAACTAATCACATGAAAAGAACATCCATAGTGATGCCATGACCACTATGATGGTACGTGGTTATTATCTCCATCGTCTTTGATTAATTCTCACATCAAGATAAAATAAATTTCAGAATATGAAACCAAACTAAAATTCAGAACATACAAAATCAATTCATGAAACACTCATAAAACATGCATCATACTTTAATTTAAAAGCCTAGGCATGATACTAACATGGCATGGATGATATGATTGCTCAATCATGAATCAAAATTGAAATACTGAGATAAACATTTAAAATTCTAGAACTGAAGTTGAAAATCTTTGAATTTAGTGAAAAACACACAACAATGAGCATGCCATGAATTCAAATAAGAAAAGAAGGGTGTTCTAGAAATCACTTCCACCTTGTGACGCTTCTCTTCCAAAATTTCGGTAGCAATTTCCCCTCCCGCATACTAGTGTCAATGAAGATCACCCAACTTAATTTCTCAAATTCGAGAGAAGAACTTCACACACACACAAGAAGGAAAGATGGAAGGTGCCAAGAAGAAGGCATTGAGAAAACAAGTGGAGCATTCAACTCTTATTTTTTTGGAATGAATGAAATTATGAGCTTAGGGGGGTTTATAGAGATTTTCCAAGGAAAAAAAATAGAAAGGTTTGTGTCCTTCTATGAATAAAACACCCTAATTCTACCTAATTTCGTAGTTTCTAATTTTTAGAGCAAAAAGAGTACTTTTTGGATTTTAGAAATATTTTTTAGAATTTAGAAATTATTTTCTGAATTTTATGGATTTAATTTCGTATTTTTTTGTAATTTTAATGTATTTTTCATGATTTATTTTTTGAATTTAATATGGTTCCTCGGATTTTCCTTGACACACACATTCAGATCTGATCAGAACCGTTAGATTAATCTCGGATAGATCAACAGAATTCAAATTTTTGATCTCAGTCGTTAGATTTCCTTGAGCGCATCAACGATTGTGATCTAATCAAAATGGCTTTGATCTGAATCGTCCGATGATCCTCGAGCGCATCAGCATTCGCAATAAGCCAAAATGACTTTGATCTGGATCTTGGATGATCCTCGAGTGCAGCATAGTTTTGCGATCGACTATGCAGCTTCGATCTTGACCATTGATGATCCTCGATCACAGTGTGCACATTCGATTTTGTGATCAACGAATTCCATCCAAACCGTACGATTTTCCTTGAGTTATGCACGTGGATCTCTGGCCGTTAGATCTTTCTGATTTGGTGTTCTCGTGCGTACGTGCGGATCTGATCTTGGTCGTAGGATGATGAGATCAAATTCCAGATCTATGGTTCACAACATTTTGAGTTTGTTTTTGATTTTTCAACTGAATTTCTTGCATTCTTTTCAAATTTTTTTCCAAATCTCGATTGCAATTGACTTTCTAATCCTATTTTCATAAAAAATTGCACATATCCTTGTATTTTTGGCTATGATATCTCATATTATGCATTATAATCATATTTTTTCTTCCAAAAATCCCTTAAATTAGTTTTTTATTCCTCATTTGGTTAACTAGGACTTGCCAAAATTCTCATTTGTCAATTTTGTATAATTTTCTAAGTAAAAATCCAAATTTCATATAAACTTTTTGAGATGTTACACTATGTATGTGATATACCCATAAATATATGCAGTTTAGAAGTAATGGAGTACACAAAATATATAATATAAAGGAAAAATAAACTTGAAATTGAAGAAATTTTAAGAAGAATTTCTTCAATGCGCATCCGCAAACTTAAACTGTGCCTTAGCCTAAGGAGCACAACTTCACTCTGACAATCACATGGTGGATAGTATGCTAAAGCGCTTAGAAAACTTGCAAATGGCACAAGGAAAACAAGTATTAAAGAATTATTTAACAAAAAATGCATGCAATTTTTTTTAACT
Source organism: Tinospora cordifolia (assembly GCA_030144865.1). Lineage (NCBI taxonomy): Eukaryota > Viridiplantae > Streptophyta > Magnoliopsida > Ranunculales > Menispermaceae > Tinospora > Tinospora cordifolia. The sequence goes on along the minus strand of JAJIYU010012176.1, from coordinate 1,525 downwards.
AAACTAAAATGCATACATAACTAGGAAATGAAATGAAACTATAACAAAAATAAATGAGATTAAAAATAAAACCAATGGGTTGCCTACCACTAAGCGTTGTATTTAATGTCATCAGTTCCATGTGGATACGAGTTAACCAAAGCCCAATTTGTTGATCTTGTTGAACACTTTGAATTTGGGTAACTCTTGCTTGATGTTATCAGGTGGCCACTTATTATTCAGCATTAGATCATGTCACTACTTTATAGTAAATTTCTACATATCATCACATCATGTGGCTCTTTAATAACATAGCTCTACTTTCGGTGTGCTTGTATGGCCTTCCCTTTATCAGATTTAGCATTTGTAGCCTTAATATCAGGGGGTGTAGGCTTCTCAATCTCTATTGTGGTGTCAACTGGTACTTGCTTGCATTCTCACGCTTAAGTATGGGACGTCAATGAGCAATAGATGCTGAAGACAACTTAGTTTTCATTCATTCTTAGTGTGAGCTCTCCCATGGCAAAATCTATTAGGGCCTTACTAGTAGCTAAGAATGGCCGCCCAAGAATTAATGGTATCTCCCCGTCTTCTTCCATATCAAGAACAAAAAATTTAGTTGGGAAGATAAACTTATCCACTTTAACAAGCACATCTTCAATAATCCCTTATGGATAAGTGATAAAACGGTCTACAAGCTGAAGAGTAATATTGACCGTCTTGATCTCTGATAGGCCCAACCTCCAGTGTATTGAAAGTGGCAGTCACAAAGAGCTTTCTCATATATTTTAGTGCCTATGCTGCACAAAATTGTGAAATATTTTAGAATGGATAGACTCATGTGCTTCTGCTATAGCCAAAATAGGCCTTTTTTGGCCTATGCCTTCCAGCCCACCTATGCCTTCCAGCCCTCCTATGCATAGGTGGATTATGCCTTCTAGCCCACCTATGCCTTATGTGCTACATTAAAAAAAGGCCTTATGTGCTTCTGCTATAGCCAAAATAGATTGGTTTTAAGGAGCCTGAAACTATATGTTGCCCAATTTCTCGATTAATGAATTCATTTGGTGGGTCATGGAAGCTATCTAGGCTTGAAAAGTTGCAATCTCATAACCTCATGTACACCACCCTGTTTTATTGAGCTTCTCTCTATGCCATAGCCATAAGCATTAGCTGTCATATCTTTAATGAGATGAGTAGACTCTATAATAGACTTTCCCATGAAGGAACACCAGCCGCTGAATCAACCAAGGCTCTGATAGGCCATGTTAAGCCACTATAAAACATTTGAATATGTAGCCAAGAGAGATAGCCATGCTGAGGACATCTTCCTAATAAATCTTTGAATCTCTCCCAAGCTTCATAGATAGTCTCAAAATTAGACTGCTTGAATAAACTTATTTCACCCTTCAGTTGATAAACTTTTGCAAGAGTGAAATACTTCTCTTATGGATGTAACCACAATTAACATCACTACGGTCGGGCTATCGAACACGGGGTCAGAAGTGAATTACGAGTCAGACCAATCTGCGAATCGAGCGAGCTC
>JAJIYU010012175.1:0-14731 GCA_030144865.1 Tinospora cordifolia | reverse complement strand
ATATATATATATAGCAGTGTTCAGATTTTCGTTCACAATCAACGAAACAGATTTGGATTGTTGGATTTTGATGATTCGGTGCTCCTGAGCATTTGGTGTGGGCTTGATCTTGACTGTGGGATCTTAGATTGTGCGAATTACACGTTTCTGGCTATTGTATGCAGTTTCTATTACCAAAATTGCCTTCTAAGGTTGCTATTATCCGAAATTTGTTAATTATACACTTTCTAATTGATGTAAACATGGTTTATTGCACATGTCCTTCTATTTTATTAACTTGCTAATATTTTTTCCTTTCTATTTCCTTTATATTGTATGTATTAGTAATCTACATTTTGTATTTCTTCATTTTCAGAAATTTTTATTTATATATTTATTTCATTATTTATGTAATTATAAATTGATACTTATATAATGTTATACTTATTTTAGATAAATATACGCATACTACATTTTTATTCAATTATGTAAATTTTTTTATATACATATTTCCTACAATATGTAGTATTTAACACATATTATTCACACACACATTAACCTATATATATATATACACTTTATTTCTATTCTTTATTTCTTAAGGAATGGAAGCAACTCTTTAAATTTTATAATTAATTCTACTTAATTGACATTTTCATTTAAATATCAAAGCTTCATTTGCCTACCCATAATTTGCACCCAAAAGTTTCTTAAAATCATCAAAGTTGATTCACTTTACGTATTTCATTTAATTCCATTAAACTTGTTTATCTATAATTATTTGACAAAATTTTGGGTTATTACATAATAAAACCTTATCCATTAATTCTTCGAGCTGAACTTTCAAATCTTGCAATTCTCTGGGTGCCATTCTATAAGGTGGAATCGAAGTAGGTTGAGTTCCTGGATCAATTCAATTATAGAATCAATTTCCCTTCTTGGAGTTAACCCAAGTAATTCCTCAAGAAATACCTGAAGAAAATTCCTCACTATTGGAATATCATAAATCTTTGATCCTGATGATTCTTTCTCACTCTTAACTTTTGTATCACTTAAGGCACATATTTCCTCAGGGGTTACTAATCTTTCTTGAACACTAGGGCTCTCAGTAGCTTCACCCGGAAATACTCTTGTTGGCTGTTTTGGTACCTGGAATACCACTCTCTTTGCAAAACAATCCATATATGCATGGTAAGTAGCCAACCAATCCATTCTTAGTATTGCATCAAATTCTAAGATTTCCAACACTCTAAAATCGGCTACCGTCTTGAAGTCTCCCAACCTTAATACACATTGCTCACAGCTGCAGTACTTAATACTAACCATGTAGATGCTCTAACTACTTTTAAATTTAATCTATCTACAACTTGTCTAGATATGAATGACAATGTAGAACCAGCATCAATTAGAACATAAATCGATGTATCCAAAATAGAAATAATACCTTCCACCAATGTCTTGGTTGCCTTTGGATCTAGCTTGGTAATAACCTACACCATTGCTGTAACCACTGGGGTACCAACTGCCGATCCAACTAAGGTAGGGCACTCAAATTTTTTATGTCCGAGTTGACCACACTAAAAGCAAGTAAATGGTTGCCTCTGCCCCATCTACCTAGACTGTTGCAGCTTTCATGGGAGGTTTAGAACTTGAGCCTTTTTCATTCTTATTACGACTACCCAAAAAATTCTATCCTCTTGGCTAATTCAATGCTTGATTAAACATACATCGTGCTAGTGCTACTGCCAATGTTAGAGTATCAGTCAATGGATTGTGATACTGAGTCTTTGGTCCCTGGTTGAATTTCCTCGTCTTAAAGTTCTTCTTTTTCTACTACTCTTGGGTTCTAGATGTAGGAGCGAAAGCTTGTACTGTTCCACTCTCAATTAACTGCATTCGTGGAGGTTGATCATCACAATCCAATTCATAGCAGAGTGCTTTACGGAATAAGGAATTAAAAGTTGAACCATGCACATTTCGACAAATATCAGGTTTCAACCCAATCTAGTAGAATCCTGCTCGTTCTTGCTTGTTTGCTACAATCCCCTTGGCATATGATTTTAATTGCACAAACTTGTAGGTATATTCTCTAACTGACATGGTTTCTTGTCAAAGTGGAAGAAATTCCACCTTCCTTCTTTCCTGTTCCGCTCTATGAACAAAAGCCTCTAAAAATAATTCTTGAAATTCACCCCAACTGGCCACTTAACTTTCTATTTCCAAAATAGACAACAACCATCTCACTGCATCACCTTCTAGCATATGCGCAACAAATAAAACCTGGATATCTTCCTCAAGCTTCATAGATCTTGTTATCTTTTTTATGTTCAACAGCCAATCCTCAATTTGTTGTAGGTTTACCCCTCCACAGTATTCCTTTGGTTTTAGATCTATAAATTTCTTAAGACGCTTCTCATGTGAATTTTTTCTTCTATGTCTAGGACGTTCTTCCTCAATCGGTTCCTGCTCTACTATAGGAGGATTAGTGGGAATCACTCTCTGTACTTCTACTACAACTCCATTGATACGCTGATGAATAGTAGTTGTTGATGCGTGTAGCATTTCTCCTTGAGCCCTTATCAATGCTTCTAACCTTTGCGTATCTGTTTGCTCGGGTTCGGGTGGAATGGTTTTTTGTGGCTGTCAACGTGGACGACCTCTCGACATTTTAGTCTGCACTCATGATACATATACATTTACTATCATATGAAATAATCAATAGGCACATGTACACATAAAACTTAACTGACATTTCATTTAACCATGTTAGTCTGTTCATTCCCAAAAGGACCTACTAGCTGTACTCCCACATTTCTTTACTTTTCTCCCCTATTTACACTCCAAAATACCTCCATAACTTAGGTTATAATTATTGCCTTATGTACAACAAAAAAAACTTTCCCCTTACTACCATCACTCCAATGACTGACTACAACTATTACAAACTCGTTTTGCCTGCTTGCCTTTTTCCCTTGAGGGTTCAACTTCCCTCTTCATCTTCTTATTAATATTTACGCTAGACGAGCCACTTTCACGTATTGTAACAACAGCTATTGGAGTTGTCGCTACTACCTCAGCATTTCTAGACTGTTCTCGCTCTAGTGGATGCAGTACTTGATTCACCAGAGCTTCTAGGAGAATCAACTGTGCTTGCAGATGTTCATGACTATGATAAATAGTGTCAAGAATGGCAGTAATCCATGCAAGTAGTGACTCACTAGGTCGTGGTCAGTTTGACATTCTGTAAACCTAACAGGTTCACAGTTAAACAATCCAAATTAGTACATAGTCAACATATAACATGCACACACCCATTTGCAATAACAATCAGTAAATCAAAGCATTGTCCCTAACTAAAGTAATTCCCTAATTAGGCCTCATAAAACCACAGAATCAATTTTTCCTATTTCACTATTTAGTCCACTACAACGTGACAACTTGTGGTTTCTACCATGAATAACTCTATTGTTAACTTTGACTCTACTATGAGCCTTTAGCTCTAATACCAACATTGTCAGAATACCATCGATGACCCGACTGGCATAATAGCCTGACGTGTCTACTACTCTATCTACCTGCGCCCGACTACTGTTAAACCTCTTCTTCACACATACCTTATTTAAACAACTTCAGTATATATAGCAGATGTCCCAGACACAATGGAAGATTTAAGTTAATTCTAAAAATTCACAGTTATATATACATTCATTAGTGTCATTTATATAGACATAGTAAAGATCCACAAAAACATTAACACATTGGATTTATCTACACAAGAGGTTACGCAACCCACATATTCAATCCTACTCCAAGAGTAAACCTTTTCCCTTATCCACTTGAGAAAGACCTATAAAATGAAATAATAGAGAATAATGAGCCCAACCAACTATGGGCTCAGGAGTAACAAACCTAACTTATCACTTAAGGCAAGTATTTTGAGAACAAATGGATGCATAATGTTTACAAGTAGGGTAAATGCAGCAATAACATGATCATGGTGGCATATCGTTAAAACACATAAGTCAAACCTCAGAACTCTCATAAGCCAGGTGATTTAAAACTAAGAACTTGTGTCTGCTGGCTATTGGTCACCTCTATGTCACTACAACAACACATAAGCTTACCAAAATCTCACTCACAGACCTAAAAAATGTCTCGAAAGTCCACAAGAGATATAAAATCTAATAAATCATGCATTCCATATTAACAATCCACAATGCATATGTATGATTAATGCAAATAGAATGCTCACGCTTAAGTTGATAAATTAAATAAAGTACTCACAAATATCTATTACTTCTCTCTCTGTTAATCTTCTGATCCCTGGAGCTTGGAACAACTTGATCACATTCACTGTGTCAGTTATACCCTGTAACATCTCGAAAAGTTTATATGAAATTTAAATTTTTACTTAGAAAATTATACAGAATTGACGAATGAGAATTTTGACAAGTCATAGTTGACCCAAATGAGGAATAAAAATCAATTTAGTGGATTTTTGAAGAAAAAAATATGATTATAATGCATAAAATGGGATATCATAGCCAAAAATACAAGGATATGTGTAATTTTTTATGAAAATAGGATTAGAAAGTCAATCGGGATCGAGATTTCGCAAAAATCCCAAGAGAAAACAAGAAATTCGACTGAAAAATAAAAAAAAATATAAACTTAAAAATACTATAAACCGTAGATCTGGAATCTGATTTCATGATCTGACGACCACAATCAGAATCGCACATACGCACGAGCGCACTGGATCATCAAGATCAAACGGCCAGAGATCTGCGTACGTAACTTGAGGATGATCATGCGGCCATAAGCGAGTTCATTGATCGCAAAATCAGATCTGCACACTGTGATCGAAGATCATCCGACGGTCAAGATTGAAGTCGCGTTGAGAGATCGCAAACAGTGCTGCACTTGAGGATCATCAGACGATTCCGATCAAAGTCGCATTGATTAGATTGCAAACAGTGCTGTGCTCGAGGATCATCGGACGGTCCAGATCAAAACCATTTTGGATTGATCGTGATCGTTGATGCGCTCGAGGAAAATCCAACAATCCAGATTCAAAGATTTCAATTTTTGTTGATTGATCCGAGATCGATCCAACAGCCTAGATTAAATTCAAAATTTAAAATACAAAAATTATCGAAAAAATAACGAAAAATATGAAAAAAATATCTGAAAATTCTGAAAAATAGTTTCTAAATTTTGAAAAATATTTTTAAAATTCAAAAAATTTGAAAAATACTCATTTTGCTCCAAAAATTAGAAAGTGCGAAATTAGAGAGAATTAGGGTGTTTTATTCAAAGAATAACACAAAAATTTTTAATTTTCTCCCTTGGAAAACCTATATAAACTCTCTTAGGCTCTCAATTTCATTCATTCCATAAAATAAAAAGCTAAATTCTCCTCTTGTTTTCTCTAAGCCTTCTTCTTGGCACTTTTCCCATCTTCCCTTCTTGTGTGTGTGAGAAGTTCTTCTCTCGAATTTGGAGAATTAAGTTGGGCTCTTCATTGGCACTAGTACGTGGGGGGAATTGCTACCAAAATTTCAGAAGCACACGTCACAATGTGGAAGTGATTTCTAGAACACCCTTCTGTTCTTATTTGAATTCATGGCATGCTCATTGTTTGTATGTTTTTCACTGAATTCAAAGATTTTCAACTTCAGTTCTAGAATTTTAAATGTTTATTTCAGTATTTCAGTTTTGATTCATATCTGAGAAATCATATCACCTATGCCATGTTAGTATCATGCTTAGGCTTTTAAATTAAAGTATGATCTATGTTTTATGAGTGTTTCATGAATTGACTATGTATATTCTGTATTTTAATTTGATTTCATATTCTAAAGTTTATTTTATGAGATCATGATATGAGAAATAATCTAAGACGATGGAGATAATAACCACGTCCCATCATAGTGGTCAAGGCGACACTATGGATGTTCTTTTCATATGAGTTAGGTCATATGGTTTTCAGACCTAAGTACTTAAGGGTTGTGTACCACTGGTGGGTCACCATGTGTAATAGGTTGATGCCGAATGGGCCCTATTTACTTAGTAAAGAACATCAAGGGATTAAAGGCCCTTTTGGTCTGAGACTCGACTTAAACAAATTGTTGTTTGAAATGCCTAATGATCGCAAGTGTTTGAATTATGATTGTGTTATGAGTTTGAATATGAAATATGGTTGTTTGTAAAGGATCCATTAGGCTATGTGCTCACTCCTTCCTTTCTTATTTTTCAGGAACATAAAATCCATGGAGAAGTTGAATATAGATAGTTTCTTAGAAAGTTTCTACAGTATTATATTTTTTAGAATTTTTAAGGGCACGTTGCCCAAAGTTTTATGCTTTTCTACTGAAAAGTATTTTGAAGTCTTCCACTGTAACAATTAGTTCCTTTTTGAAGAGTTTAGTACTCTCAATTTCTATTATGAATAAAATAGTTTGAATTTCTTTGTCTCTTTTAATTTGCCTTGATTTTATTGAAAATTTTGTATTCTTGAATTTTATACAAAGGTTCGAGATATTAAAAAGAAAAGAACAAATGTGTGTCACTTGTAATGTAACACCGGCCCGACCCGTCATTTTGTTAAGTCCACTATCAAGAGAATGGTGGCAATGTACACTGCTTAAAAGATACGGGGGTTGGGGTGTTACATACCCGTTCACACGTTGTTGGCTCGTGGTTAGTACCTATATTATGGTTCTGATTAATGATCATTACAAGTTAAACATGTTTCCTCATTGTTGATAATCTATTGATCCCTCATTAGGTCCAATTAACCCAAGGCTACATAACTATATACTTGGATTCGAGTTTAGATATGGGATATTCTAGCTAAGTGTTCAATAGTGCAACTTGTGGAATTTACTGAGACTTCATTATATACTCAATTGATTCCAAATGAGGTGGACATTCTCCTCAACCAATCTAGGTTCACTGAAAATTTTCTCTGATTTTTCTAAGCATTGGAAGTCACTGTTTTCCATGCTCCTTACATTTCTGTCCCTATCCAAAACAGGAAACTAGTTTGAATCATTATTTTTCCCATTTTACTGAGACCTATGTAGTTATCCAAATGTTACCAAAATTTTCAGATTGTATTAGGACCTTCCAAATAATACCTAAAAATTTTATTTATGATGCTAAGACATCATTTTCCCAAGTTTCTAAGCTCATATTTGCCCTACACTTGCTGATGATAGAGTATGTTTCCCGAGTCTGATTCCTTGGTTTGATTAATAGCCGTCCCAAAATCAATTCATCCTAATTTTTTGATACTAAATTAGGGCATCTGAAAGTTGTATCCACCAAAATTTAGCTTCATAGGATAATCGTAACATAGGTTTTCCTATTTTTTATTGCAGCCCAAAACAGTGAGTTTGTGTCAAACTTTTTTCCATAGCAGTCTTCATGGATCAATTGTGATCAATCCATCCATGGTTTTTCAGTGAACCTCTACCACAGTGTTCCTTCTATTAATTCTAGAGATGTCCCAAATTTCACAATTTTCTGAACCTTCTAACATGGTTTCCAGGTTGATGTTATACTATACTTGAATAGGTTGTAAACCTGTATAACAATTTTAGTAGACATACTCATCCTAAGGTTTGAATGACCAAACTAGCACAAAAGTCTTTCATTTCTGGTTCTATTTGTTTATGAGGTACCCTACTTTTTGATTATCTATGCCATGTATGCTATAATTCCACCAATCCAATGTTATAAGGTCGCGAATCAAGCTCATTAGCCTTGTTTTTTGGGTTACGATTTTTTTTTGGCTAAGTGTTGACAGTTTCACACCATGGTTCTTCACCCTTCCAAATCTCTTAAGTATGGTTTGAGGCTTGTCTATTGACACGGAAATCTTTCCTTCAATTCTAATTACACCTTCTAAGTCATGGTGTACACAATTTTACACCCAACATACACACAACCAAACCACAAGTAATCATGGAATTCAAATTTAGAACAGGAAAAGGTGTGTATACCTGTGATCTTTAGTCAATGTTTTTGATCGCCAAAATCTTCCTTTGGAGCTGATCTTGAGGTATGTTGTTCTTCTTAGTCTTCTCTTTCCAACAAGCCAAATTTCGTGCTATTTGGATAAGGATTGAGAGAGTTATGGATTTCTAAAGAAGAAGACGATGGGACATAAGTTGCAGAAAATTTTCTTCATGTAGTTGGAGCATGGGGAAGGGAATATTGGAACATGCTAGTAGCAGTTTATTTTGTAGACAGTAGACAAGAAGGGCAGCCACCTAACCCCTTACGTGTATCCTTCCCTCTTCATGTTTAACCTAAGATAGCCACCACACACAATTGGGTTGCCACCACATTTCTAATTTCTTTTTTTTTTCTTTTTTCCAATATATATATATATGTATGTATGTATGTATAATCTTATTTATTCATTTTCCTTACAACAACATCAATACCTAAATCCTTCTTCATCAGCAAAAATGACTTTATTATTATTATTATTATTATTCATTTACTTATTTATTTTTCAAAAATACATCAACATTTAAAATTGATTTTAAGGGGTGTTACATCATGTCCCATTTTATTCAATTATTTTTTCTCCATCATCTATTAAGCTCCGACTATAAAATATTTATTATTATTATTATTATTATTATTATTATTATTATTATTATTATTATTATTATCATCATCATTAATTATTTATTTTATTTTTCATCTGATACATACATTAATTAATACAGTTATCGTAAAATCATGCATTTCATTTATAATTCATTAATTCATACATGAAAATATATGTTGGACTTATCGACTCAATGTTAAAAAATACGGGTCATTACATTTTCATTTTCAACTAGTTTTCCTTCTATTTATTTATTTTTTATTTTATCTTTCATAAGTAAAATAAACTTGTGTTACTTACCTTTGTTATGATAACATAATGCATCTTTGTACCATCTTAATTTGGTGTACAACTATACTCGTTAAAATGTCAACAAAGAGCGCAATATATACTTTTAGTATGCATTAAATATGATATTCAAGACCAACTAGCTCTTCATCGTTTTGATAAAAATAAAATTTTCTTTGTTCACTTTTTTTCATCTTATGGTATTTGTATGTTTGTCGTTCAAAATAATTTTTCAATAAAATTTTACTAAATTTAATATATGAACAAGAAATTCACTTGAAAAATTTCAATTTACATGTCATGAAAAGAGGTTTATTTTACCAATATATAAATTTTAATCTCAAATTCCCTTTTCCATAATATGTTTCAATAAACTCTTGATGAGCCTTAATAATTATTATATGAAATGAATAGAGTGCACATGCATATCTTAAGAATGTTCATGTATTAGTAAATACTAACTTAAAGTAATGATATGTGAAATATATATATATATATTGATGAAATGCTTGTGCATAATATTTAAAAGAGTGTGAGTACTCATGTAGCATGTAATTAAGGACTTTTAGATTCACCAAATTTCTCATAAATCCTTTGGGGATTTTGTCGAGACTCCTTCCCTAGGGTGAAGGGCGAGCCAACCGGCACAATGGCCTGACAAACCCATTTGCTAGCCGAGCTTGTCAAAACACTATTAAGCCTCCTTCTTATCTATGCACAACATCATTAGAGTAATAACAAAAGATAGGGGAGTAGCTAAACAAATAATTATAGTAGATTTTTTCTAGGTTAAACCAAAAGTATTTATGTATAGTCTTTTCTATGTAACAGTAGCAGAAATGTGATAGTCAAAATATCTACAATATTTTTCTCACTTCTTATACATCATACTAACTCTCAAAATAGTAAACCACGTGAAAAAAACCTATCAAAATAAAAGAAATGCGCACTATGTGATGATCACTTTCTTGCCTTTATTCATAGTAGAAGAACCTTGAATGTTAGAGTAGTGAGCTGATTTGTCCACAGTGGCTCAGTGAGTAATGTACTCTAATCTATAACTTAGAACATGAATTTTATAAAATAATGTCGTGTATGCATACATAATAATAATAATACGAATGAATGCAACTGTTAATGAATGCTAAATCAACAATGTAATCGTACACCTTCTATTTTGAAAAACAGTTTTAAAGTTGAAAACACATGCTGAAGCTCTCAACAACCTACAAGGCAACAATAAGTTCATTCGAGCGGGTGTACCCGACAGTTAGGCATATTCTCATATCATATCATAGGGATTTGATAGCTCATACCTCATGTATGGCAACCTCAAATTCTCAATTGGGGAGCATATTGATAGATTTGCACAGAACATAGCCCTAAGTATGGCGACTTCTAGTCCTCAATGCTTTATCACATCCAATACCCTAACTGACACCCAGACTTCGAGATTCAGTGCACATTTTCATTTAAAAATCCATTTAAAGATTGCAAATGCATTTCAATATGTAATAACATTTCACTTATGAACAGAATAACAAGTTATATGATAAATTAGAATACACAACTCAGAATGATGCTCAGCTCCTGGTGCTCCTCTCGTAATTGGTTGTGTCCCGCTAACGTATGATCTTGCATGATCAATGGGTTTTTCTTAATATCTACCTGAAATTTGGCTCAAATCTAACTTTATAGTCCTTGGTCAATGAAAGAATTGACTCGGTCATAGTCAGCTTTAACTAAACCTAATACTTGCTGACCTGTCTGATCGATAGGTTCAACGTGATCAACTAGTAAGCCCTTAATATTTATCCAAAATACCAAAAATGTCTATTGTCGACACGTGTCCTACTTTTGGTACACAATAACCAACCATTTTTATAAATTTGGCAGTTCAATACAGTAAATAGGAAAATCTTAATTATTTATCATATTATGCATTTTTTTCAGTAAATATTTCACAACGTTATACAACATTATATATATAACATTATATAACATTTTTCCTATTATTGAACATTATATAACCCTGTACACATTTTTTTCTATATTTATTAATTAATCTTCAAATTGCATATATGCGAATTTAATGTATTAATTGACCTCTATAAATCTTAATTTTAGGGTCATTGAGTTCAGAATTTTATTTTGGACATTTCAATATCCGTCTACTAAAATTTTAATGCTAATGAATATACCCCTTATGTATCAATTTTCAACTACCTTATAAAATTTTAAGGCCTAAATGGATACCAATAAAGTATATATGTATAGTTTACTCATTGATCTGAACACAATAATATATATATATATATATGGATATGTAGGAATTAATTCATTTCATCAATTTTTCTAAAAATTAAACTCCCACTATAATTATTTATTATTATTATTATTACTATCATTAATTATTTATTTTATTTTCTATTTACTATACTCATTAATTAATACGATTGTTATAAAAATCACGTATTTCCATTTAATGCACACATTAATTTATACAATTCTCATAAAATCATGCATTTTTATTTATAATTCATTAATTGATTCATGAAAATACATGTCGAACTCGTCAACGCAATGTCCAAAAATACAGTTTGTTACAATCTCCCCTCCTTAGAACAAATTTCGTCCTCGAAATTCACTTAGGTAACAAAAGATCAAGAAGTGACTCTCATTATCTCAGGGAAGTAACTTGCCATATACTCTTCTCGCTCCCAAGTGTCTTGCTCAGCACTATGAAACTACCAATGCATACATACCATCAATATCTCCTTGTTGTCATAATTTTTTCATGGCTTAATCAATGATAGCTACTGGAGCCTCATCATATGTACAATCTTCTCACAACTCAATATATCCCCAGTCAATCACGTGCAAGGGATCAAGTTAGTACTTTCTCAACATCGACACGTGAAACACATTGTGTATTCCCGTTGACTGAGGTGGTAATGCCAATCGGTAAGTAGCAGGACCTATCTTCTCGAGGATCTCAAAAGGTCCAATATATCTAGGAGCGAGTTTTTCAAAAATACCAAAATGAGTCTGCCCCTTCTGAGGGAAAATTCAAAGGAGTACATGATCACCAACATTAAACTCAAGGATCTTTCTCCGATTATCTGCATAACTCTTCTATCAATCCTGAGCTACCTTCATGTTCTGATGAATATGTTGAACTTTCTCATTTTGCTCCTGCACAAAGTAGGGCCAAAACTACTACGTCACCAATCTCAGCCCTACAAGCTGGTGATTGGCAAGGTCGACCATATAATACTTCAAACGGTGCCATGTCGATACTCGCCCCGTAGATGTTATTATATGCAAACTCACACAATGTTAAATGATCTTCCTAGCTACCACCAATATCAAGGACACATGCACAGAGCATATCCTCCAAAATCTGGATCACTTTCTTAGACTGACTATCAGTCTGTCGATGGAAGGCTGCACTTATGTTTATTCTAGTCTCCAACTAACTTTGCAAGCTTTGCTAAAAATGGGATGTAAACCGACAATCTCTATTAGGCACAATGAACACTGGAATCCCATGTAATCTTATGATCTCAGCCTCTCAATCGAATCTTTGGAATAAATGGGGAGGAAATAAGCAAACTTAGTCAATCTATCCATAATAAGCCAAATAGTATCTTGTCTCCTTTGAGTTTGGGGTAACCCCATCACAAAGTCAATGATAATGTGCTCTCATTTCTACTCAGGAATAACCAAGGGCTGTAGTAAACCAACGGGTCTTTGGTGCTCTGCCTTAACTTGTTGGCACATGTCACATCTTGGCACAAAGGCTGCAATATCTTGCTTCATTACTAGCCACCAATAAGTACGCCAGACATCATGATATATCTTATTGGTGCTTGGATGAATGGTGTACCTCTAGCGGTGTAGCTCTGCTAGCACTCCTTGTCTTAGGCGAGGGTCAACTGGTACCATAGTCGTCCCTGAACCTCAATGCACCACTCCCAGTACATCGCATAATCAACATTGTGAGGCTACACCTCTTTCATCTCAACAAGCAACACCGACTGGGCTATCATCTGTGAACTGACTCTGGTATCAGTTAAAGTCTCAATCAATCATCCTCCACTCTTGATACATATTTTTAGCCACACAAATATTCTCGACTTGTATTCTACTCAGTGCATCAACCACTACGTTGGCTTTCTTGGGATGGTACTCAATGGTAAAGTCATAATTCTTAAGTAGCCCCATCCATTTCCTCCGCCTCATATTTAAATCTCTTAGAGAAAATAAATACTTAAAGCTTTTATGATCAGAATAAAACATAAAATCCTCACCATACAGATAATGTCACCAAATCTTGAGCGCAAACACTACTGTTGCCAACTCTAAATCATAGACGGGGTAATTTCTCTCATGCACCTTCAATTGTCGTGAGACATAAGAAATCACCCAATCTCCCTGTATCAGCACACACCCAAGGTTTGTCCCACATGCATCTGTATAAATCACTAACTCACAGCCTATTCAAGCAGCACAATTACTAGCGTAGATATCAAATGATGCTTCAGCTTAAGAAAGACCTCCTTATACTTATCTGTCCATACGAATGACACGTCCTTCTAAGTAAGTTTTGTCATTGGTGCAACAATCTTTGAGAAATTCTGCATAAATCTATGATAATAGCCTGCCAAACCTAGAAAACTACGGATTTCCATCACTGTGGCAATCATGACCAACTAATAATAGTTTCAACCTTGGCTGGATCAATGGAAATACCATTAGCTCCTACCATATGGCCTAAAAATTCGACCTTTGTCAACCAGAACTCGCACTTGCTAAACTTAGCATACAAGTGGTGTATCTTGAAGAGTATACAGTGCGATCTTAATCTTCAAGTAAATGAGGATGTCATCAATAAAAATAATGACAAATGAGTCGAGATAGGGATGAAACACTCTTTAATAATCTCAATAAGGAGGGATCATAGGCTATGTCCCTATAATAATCTCAATAATGACATTGATTTTTCGCTTAGGAGCAAGCCAGGTAAATCCTCAGGAAACATATCAGGAAAATATCTGTCAATAAGAATTGCATACTAAGTCACCATTCTACCTCGGGTTCTTGACTTATCAGAAGCATTACTTTGGAAAATAATAATAGGTTGCCCTAGTATTTGAAACACCACCCTCTTGGCAAAACAGTTAACATGTGCATGGTATGTGACTAGCCAATCCATCCCAAGCATGGCATCAAATTTTAGAAGCTCTAACACGCGAAGGTCGATAATGGTCTCCAAGTCCCCCAATCTCAACATGCAACCCTCACAAATCAGATTAGGGTAAATGTGTTCCCTGGTTGTAGTACACAACATGAGTCAAGTGGGTGCATTAAGAGGTCTAAGTCCCATCTATCTATGATTTGTCCAGAGATGAATGATAAAGTAGAGCCAACATCAACTAACACATATAAGGTAGATTTTAAAATAGAAATGGTACCTTCTACCAGAATTGTGGTAGCCTCCGGATCAGGTCGGATGATGGCTTGTTCTCTCCCTCTACTGATGGTAGTGGTGGGTACACTGGAAGTTGGAACAAGCATAGGGTAGTCATATCATTTGTGGCCTGGCTGGCCACACTAATAACATATAATTTAATGTCCCTGCTCAACCTAATATGTCTGGCCTAACCCATAACCTCTATGTCCTGAATCTTGGCCTCTACATCGACCTCTACCTCGAGCCTCATTGTAATACCCCAAAATTTTGTCAAATAATTAAAGATAAATAAGTTTGAGAAAAATAAATAAAATATGTTGAATAAATTAATTTTGGGTGCAAATGGTGGGTTGGCACAT
>JAJIYU010012174.1:0-14717 GCA_030144865.1 Tinospora cordifolia | reverse complement strand
TAAAATAACAGAGAGAGGGAAAGAGGGAAAAGGCAAACTTTTAAAAGTGAGCAGTGAGCAATGGCACTTCAGTTATATAGACAATTTTCTCCTAGTTCCCATCGAAAAAACAGTGGTGTGAACTTGGTGTTTGTAGCCTCTAGCATTGTCATTACCGATTTATCATTGAATATTCATATATATACTATGCTTGTAAAGACATGCTGAACGAGTTTTATGCATGGCTTGAAGGTGAAAATTGCAGAAGAAACCCAAACATTTATTATTTTATGTCAACTTTAGTATATATAATCAACTTTATTCTATTTTATTTTATCTTTTTATATAGGTGAAATCTACATATAAAATCATGTACATGAACTTGATAATTCACTTCCTTTTTGTTATTATTACTTCATTGGCCAAGTCTGTAAAAGCAATTAGATAATATTTTTTTGTTAAAATTTCTCTCCATTAGTTTCAGTTTTTAAATATTCTTCTTCATTTTTTTCACAGTACATGCATCTAATAATTATTATTTTTTTATTACGTTTATATAAAGCATATATATTCTTTCTTTTTTTTTTTAAATTTTTTTATTTCAAGGATATAAAATGGTAGTAGTTATTTATATAATATTCTAAGGCTATATCTTTATCAATTAACTACATCGAACTCTATGCCAATCTCTCATGTTTCATTGTAAATCAAGCCTAAAACTTTAGGGCATTTAATTCTAATACTATATCCTAAAGTATCATTGAATTATCTTGAACCACAAAACAAAGGTCTGACTTCAGGTGATTCAACAATTCTTAAAAGAGCATAACTAAAGGTATATTTTTGTGAATGTTTTTCATAACACCAGTCTTTATTTATAAAAACAAATATCATGCAATGTAAGGTAAGGTCGCTTATGCTAAATAAATAATTGGTCCAACTCATATCCTAATCTAAACACCTTACATACAATATAAATACACAAAGTTTAAGTTTAACCATTGGGTAACTCATTTTTACTATTTTTGGTGAGATTGATCATAAAACTATACTATTTTTTATTGTTTTCCTCCTGTTCTTCATTTCTCTTTCTTCTTATTCTTCCTTCTGTATTTTTTTCCGTGTTTAAATTTATTTATTTTTTAATAATTATTTTATTTTACATCAAACATTAAATTATTTTATTTTTAATTTCTTTCTATCCAATCGAACTCTATTCCATCATAATCTCTAAAAATAACTCAATCATATCACACACATCAATCAAACCGACTATAGAAACATAATCAAGAAAGTAATGTATTTGTAAGTGGATCACTCAAATATGTCAAATATTATTATTATTTTTTAAAAACAAAAGAAAAATTGTGTGATTTGAGTTTCACCAATATTTACTTTGTTATTTCTTAAGAAAATGAAAAGGTTAGCCCCCGTATTCCAAAACATATTATAACACATAATCAAGTATATACTGTAAATTAGTACTGATCCCTTCAATGAGAATTAGAGTTCAAATAGATTTGCTCCAGTAGAAAAAATTAAATAATAGGCAAACAAGGAGGTGGGAGGAATCATGGTGGGCTTGGAGCCTCGTGGCGTCCGTCGGGAATTCGGCGATTCGTCTTTGCTCATCGGTAGCATCAGGGTTGAGTTGCGTAAACTTGCTCCTATGAGTGAGCCGCCCATTTTCCAACTTGATGCAAGGGGGAATGACCGAGGACCTCTTCCTGGATTTTGCTTCTCCTTTACTGGCAGCGTAATTATATTATCAACACTTGTGTCCTCAAGTGGAGCTTACCTTTCGCCTTGTCCCTTAGCACTAAGTTAGAAATGGGTGGTTTCTTCATAACAATAATAAATGGCCTAGAAAATAAGAGTCGATTCTAACAAATTTTAATGGAAAAAAATTACTAATTTAACTTAATAGTTATATTCGATAATTTGACGTATATATCTCAAGGTATATGATAAATAATTTAATAAATAATATATAGATATATAGTTACCATTGAAACCGACAATTACTAGAGTTACCTTAACATTTTCCTAAAACAAGATGAATGCTAATGTAATTACTGCAATTTTTTTTTTTTAGAGCAATGCTAATATAATTACATTATTTAAAATTACTAGATAAATGAGTATATACCTTATAATACATATTGTACATTCAATCTATGTTTGTGGGTGTTACAGTGTAACTATTCAAAAAATATAGTAATATAATTAATGTGTCCTTTTTTTTTTAACATAACTATAACAGCTAAACATTAAATCATTTATTTTACACCCTGAGATGTCGTCCAATCCATCCAATAATTTTGTGGGTGTAGTTTCATTTTCCTTCTTTTTTATTTTTTATTTTTAAATTTGTGTGTGTGTTCACGATTCACGAAGGTGGAGGCTGGACAATTAATTGTTGAACATTAGCACATTACATATAATTCATAATTAACTCAACCCAACTGCCAAATTAACATACATGTTAATTTTTCTTGGGTCAGATGTCATATGCTTATTATCACAATGTGGTTCTAATTCTAACAACATTAAATTGTTTGCTCTTAAGGAATTTAAGCCCGTTGCCATTAGAAAATGATAGATCATACAGCTACTCATTTTTTGCAGCAACGCAGGAGTCATTCGTTCCTTCAATATTTGATGACAAAGAGGTCACACAGACTCTAATGGATTCTTCATGTGCCCTTAAAAAATTGGCTAGGATTGCATCATACAAGCATTAGTCGCTGTTTTGCTTTATTTGTGAGGATGTCATCATACATTTATTTAAACATAGTTACATTGGCAGCTTAGATGACTCGATATGATATCTTATTGGTTATGAGAACAGATACAGCTACGGGAATACATTAAAGGAAAAACCCTTTTAATGATAAAGATTAGTTGCTGTAAATCTTGGCGATTTGATCACTGTACAAAGCCACCACCTTGTCCCTCCGTATTTTCATGGTAGGCGTCATTAGACCACTCTCAATCTGCAATACAGATAGATGCATTTAAGCCATCTGCAACATCAAAAAAGAGTAACGACGATGGACAATGAGATGCAAAGATGCCATGAAGAAGCTACCGTGAATGCCTCATCTACAATCCAAATTGGCCCAATTTGGAACGAGCACTCTGAAGTCCTGCAAGAATCGGAAGCCTGTCACACTCCACCAAACATTTAAATCCACAAATTAACATGATCAGATGATTCAGTAATATAGTGTGAGTTCCGCTTCTAATAAGCTTTGGTATGGAAAGGTGGGGGTTATGCTTCTTGATGTGCAAGGTCTTGAGGTTCAGGTTTTTTTACAAGTCTCAACCATAAGAGCGGGGATGGTGAAGAAGATCGGATGTGAGGTTAATAACTAGCTATCTTTTGGATTGTCATCTAAAATTTCAGAAGAAATTGTCCAAAAACAACATGGGAGGTTGATTTTCCTCGAGTGGCAGAAGTCTAAAAGAAATCAAATATGTTGAGCCTACATTCTTGTATTATTATTATTATTATTATTATTGGGAAATGCCAATCAACATAGTACGGGTACAAGAGAGTTCAATGATGAAATAAATCCATAATTGCATATGATAAATAATCATAATTTTCCTTCATATATTTCCTTTTTGAACTTTCCTGTAAGCATAGTCTATTATTTATGCAAGATAAAAATGTCTCTTCGGCTAGGACTAGAAATATTTCTTGGCAGATATTTTGTTAGAAGTTCTCTAACTTTGAGAAAATATGTAATCAGGGACTTCAAGATTAAAGAAGAGACTGGGGAAAAAAAATGATTGAACACATAACAGAAGACCACAAGTACAAGGCAGGGAGTAACATGATGACAATCATTAATTATGATACAAGAGAAGACCTAAAATAAAGTAAAGATAATATGCAACTCTTTGTAATATACTTGTAGCTTAAGCCCCTAATAAAGTAGGGCCAAAAGCATCTAGGAAGCATATTCATGTAGAAAGCCTAGTTTGAGTTGACTCTTGTAGACAGACACATGAAATCTACCTTCTTTAGAGCCCCATGGTTCTCTGTCTTTTCGTTTCTAACCCAATGGATATATCCTGCTCATGGGCTGGTTGATTTTTTTTTTTTTTTTAGAATTTTTTTTAATAAACTGCACTAGCACAATCCAACCTATGACCAATCTGCATGCTATATTAAATTGTTAAGGCATGCCTGAGATGCCCCTATTAAGAATCTAGGATCCATTGTGTCATGCATTTGAGGTCTTCACTGACAATATTTGAACTTTTTGGGCCAGATGAGGATGAGTGATTGATACAAGGAGCCATCCTTAAATTCCCAATCTTAATTTAAATTCTCAACCCAATAATAACATAACTTATCCAAATTGTCCCACTACTCTTCCACCACCACTTCCTCTTCACATTTAAGCTCCCATCTGTTATATGAAAATAATTAGGACATTTTTAGGTCATTAAGATTTTTCACTTTCATTTAATTTCTGCAGTTGATTTGACGTTAGCCATTAAGATGGATATATGGTAAAACATTAAAAGCTAAAGTTAGAAATGAACATATTCACCAAATGGTAAATTGAACATAAAATAAAAGAACACCAATTATAGTGTTTTGAACACATATAACAAAGACCTTAAGATGCTCTAATTAAGAAGACTAATCTATTAAAAATCCATAGTAATGAAAGAGGCAAAAAAGACCTAAAATAACAATGCTAAAAATAATAATAATAAAAAAGAAAGTGATAAAACTAAATAGTGATTTATTAGCTCTTGAATAGCGGAAGAAACAGATTTATATATCCAACTCCATGTTGTCGGAAAAAAAAAAAAAGCTTTGTTAAGTTAATTAGACTTGATTTTGAGTTAAGTAATAAGTTTGAATGTTGTCCACATTTAGCATTGAGAATCACACACATGCCAATGTTTTGAAGGCCTCTGTCCCTCATCTTAAGTAATTTGGCAGCTAGGCATCAATGAGCCTAGGCCAAGGAGCTAGAATAATATTTAGGCCAAGGAGCTAGAATAATATTTATTTACTACTCTAATAAATAACTAATGAGCGTACATTGTAGACCATGCATGTAAAACTACACATATATGTCATAACATAGAAGTTGAACAAGTAAAAGAAAGATCAATACTTTCTTCTTTTTTTTCTTTTTTTTTTAAATCAGATCAAGATAACAAGAAAAAAAAAGATCAATCCTAATTTACACGCCTCAATTATTTTCATCTAAAAATTAAATCCAAAAAACATATAATCAAATAAGAAAAGTCAATTTATAGCGAGAGTACAATGATTCTAAGATTTAAAGAATTGTGTGTGCTTTAAGACACACAAACACACACAGGACCGACAAATGGAAAGGATTCTTTAAGAGTTTCGAGTCCAAGAAGTAAATGATAAATACCACCAAAGCCCAATATTGCAGAGGAAATTAAGCGAAGTATTCCATATACAAAATATAGAAGGTCTCTATAACTTCCCTGCCAAGACCCACTCCCCAACTTAGAGTAGCTAGATGGGGAAGTAAAATCAATCCTTGTTCATGCATGAGCTTCTCTAGTACAAAATGAGTCACTTCAAATAGGTTCATTATTCTGGCCCAGAATATAATTAATCCAGCATCGGGTCTGTGAGATCTGAGTAGTTTATCGGGCAAATTGATAAGTCGAGCGTTCACGGCCCACTAAGCAAAACCGATAGTTTCTTGTTCACTACGAGCTAAAGCTAAAGTTCCATTAAAGAGTGTTTCTTGTTTCCATAGCGTATAACCTCCTCAGGGAATATAAGCTTTTAATAAGGTTGATCATAAGCTGCCATCCAAGCATGAATACTTTCTTTTCAAAAGAAATTTTTGGTGTAAAAAGCCTCAAATTTAGGATCTTCCACTGCACAGATTTCTTGGGAAATAAAGTGATCGGTACATAGATTCAAAGCAAGATCAACTACTCTAAGAGCACTCATCCATTCATATCAACTACTCTAAGAGCACTCATCTATTAACCGGTTACTGGTACGAATAACATAAAGAAATGCAATCAACGTTTATTAAAAAAAGCAATCCTAAAGATTTAGGACCAAAAGCGTTTAGCGGTGACCATTGAATAAGTCTCTTCAGCTTCAATTGGATTAAAATCATGGAATATATTTGCACTTTCACCATCTTCGAATAAAGCATTTTCTATAATAGCACCATGAATAGTGCATAGTAAAGAAGTGCCCAAT
Source organism: Tinospora cordifolia (assembly GCA_030144865.1). Taxonomy (NCBI): domain Eukaryota; kingdom Viridiplantae; phylum Streptophyta; class Magnoliopsida; order Ranunculales; family Menispermaceae; genus Tinospora; species Tinospora cordifolia. The sequence goes on along the minus strand of JAJIYU010012174.1, from coordinate 8,503 downwards.
ACACCAACAACTCCCATCATATGAAATGGGCTCAACATCCAATTATGAAATACAAAGAAGAGAATGAACCAAAATATAGTTACAAAACTAGGTGCAAAAAACCAACCAGATTGGCCTAATGGATAGAGTAGGAATAGAGAAACAAAAACAACAATTGAAGCACAAAATGCGATTGCATTATAAGGTCGTAATTAAACAGATCGAGCAAGTTCGAATTGATGTAACATGAAACCTATTAATGTGAAAGCACCATGGAGAGCAGCAAAGTCCACAAACCACCTAGTTGACACCGAGTAAAATATCCTTGTGCTTCAGGACCCCCTAGTAGTACCAAAGAGTGTGCTAAACTATCAGCTAGAGTAGAAACTGCGACAATTACAAAATTGCATCCTTCCAAATAGGAACTGGCCAATTCATAGGTATACCATGAGGTTACAAAAGTTGTACTTGTGAACCAATCCCCAGAAGCAAAATAGGCACAAGGAAAGAGCAATAGACCAAAAACCACCCTACCAAAATAAACGGCCCCTACATAACCAATCATCCATAATATCAAATAAATTATTTTAATCTTCGGTAAACCTACAAAGGGATAAAGTCATAGTGATCCTCCTATTCAATTACTTCAACCATTTCCAATGGGGATGGTCATAAACCAACCTAGTTAAATTAATGAACTCAATTTAATCCTACCCCCCTATTATTGATAACCATTTGAATCTTGAATAGTCTTATAACTTATCGACATCAATTAAGATGACTTTTTTGAAAAAAACAATTCAAGGAGCAAGTGATTTTCTCTCTCACCTACCCTTCACTCTATCAACTAATCTTATTCTTGGCGATATCGAGAAAAGATCAATAAATATCTCTATGCATTCTTCTAATTCCTATGTATATTAAACTACGAAAATATCATATATATATATATATATATATATATATATATATATATATATATGTATGTATGTATGTATGTATGTATGTATGTATATATAAAACTTAATTTAGAACTTAAATTGAATACATTTTTATGTATATCATATATATAATATGTAATTTATAACTTAGTTTGATATAAAATATATAACTTAATTGAATATGGCAACAAAGCAAGACGTGTAGGAGGATCAACTCATCAAGTTTCCATTGAAATAGGATCCACACAAAGAAAAATATTTACCATTTGTTGGTTATTAGGGCCATTCTATGACTTTCAAATTAGTGGATGCTACCAAAGAAGTGGTGATGCCAGATGCAAAAAAGGAAAAACACTCATAGAACGGCAGAGGCTATATATATATAACAAAATGGGAAATATTAGCAACGATGCAATAAAAATAAAATAAACTTAAAAAACATAGGTTTTATAATAAAAATGAGCATATCACTTGAGCAAAAAGTTATGCCAAAGTTTTAGCTATATGTTAAAAACTCACACAAGTCCTCTTATATGTTTAAAAAACTCTTCCTTATGTATGGCCAAAGTGATCTAGCATGAAAAAACAAAGATGATGGACTAGTCTTGAATTGGGCATGACCTTTAAAACACTGACTTACACTTACAACCACATTTTTGGTTTATCTCAATCATGGATGTAGAGCACATAACCTAGGTTCTAGGTTTTATTGTAATTCTATAAGGCTCTAAAAGAGATGTAATTGGAGCACAAAGCTCCCACCATCATTTTTTTTTCAAGGAAGGCACAACTTTATTAAAAACAATCATAAAGAGATACATCCATACAAGTACAACCACATTTGCTCCCCCCTTGAAGGATGATAAAGACCACCAAGCAATAATACAATAACTGCAATTATATATAGGATTTCCAATTTAAAGACCACCAAGAGATAGGTTTGTTGTTAGTCGATCCAGCGTGCAAGAGTTTGATCAGTTGATAGGAGAAATCATTTCACAGGCTTTCAAGGTATGGTGGTAAGAGGATGAGACTTACAGGTTGGAGGGGCATCATTTGTTGAAAAAGGTGAAGGATAGGGCTAAAATGTGAGACCAAGAATTGTTTGTATTACAAGCTGCAAAGAAAAGAGATGTGGAGGACTTTATTACAGGACTCCCCTTACTAAAAGAGGGTGATGGGTGGCCTTCGGAGGCGGCATTATTTAGGAAGGAAAAAGTTGGACTGCTCAGGGGAGCTACAATGGTTGAACAATGCTTACCATGGAATTAATCAACAACATTGCTAAAGCTTACGGTGGGATAACATTTGCTTGAGAGAGGATATAATGGCTTCGCAAAAAGCCAAGATAAAATGGCTCCAAGAAGGTGACTGTAACTCAATTTTTTTCACAAGCTTCACTGGCATCGTCGGAAATATGAGTGCAATTATTAAGATTGAGGGTGATGATGGCATCACTATGGAGGATCACGGTGAGGTGGTGAAGTCTATCGTAAGTTTCTTCAAGGGGATTTTTGTGGAACAACATGACTGAAGGTCAGGTGTAGAAGGCTTGGACTAAGGTTTAGGGATTAATGCACAACTTAACCTCAACATCGAAGTAAGTTTTGAGTTTAAAAATTGATGACTTTCAGGTCAAAAATTCACAATGGAGCAACCCTAACAACTATGTCAAGGAAATTATAATTTGTTTAGAAAAATAAGCCTATTATTGTGCTCCTAATTACTGAGTAATTATATCACAAAACATTTTTATCATAAAAAAGAGAGAAAATAAGATCCAATTCAGCAAATCTAGCATAGACAAAACAAATCAAATAACCAGAGGATGACATACCATGTCCTTAGTTCCTCATGCAATAAACTTATCATTTTCTCCTTACTAACATCTAAAGCATCATTGTCTACAATGGACAACTTTTGTGCAGCTGCTAAAACCTCCTCCTTATTTGGAACAATTAAAGCCCCAAGACGTCTTTGATCCTGTAGTAAATTAAAACATGCAATCTCAACATCAAAACAAGAGAGTAGAACAAACCTATTTCTTAAAAGAATTCAAGTAAAACTTTAAAAAACCTCTGAAGGGAATTCCAAGAATACATTATAGATGCAAATTTCTGAAACTTACCTGACCTATTACAACAATTTGGTGGATTAATTTGCTTCGCATAGCAGCTTCCTCAAGTTCTGATGGTTCAACATTTTCACCTAAATCGAAAAAATTTAATTAATGATAACAAATTTAAAATGTTCAGAGATACAAAGAGACGAGCTTAAGAACCTAAAATATGACTCACAACTGCTGCGTCTTATCAAAAAACAAAGACTCCTACACTTGACTCCCCAAATATTGAAAACATGGCAAAAGTAATCCATGTCACACAAATGCTTCTAACAGAAATCAAGCATGCTTAAAGCATTCAACAGAAGAGCCACAAACTAAAATCTTTGTAATTTACATGTGAAAGACAATTTTTTTTTCCTCATCCTCATCAAAAGGTTGTTCAATGTCAAGCTTATTCACTTCTCTATTTGGACTCCATTTAGTTCCATTAACTCTCACAGCGCAACTCCATCTTTGAAATAAACAAATAATTAATCATTCATCTAGCCATGGAGCCTTGAACAACTCATAGTCGAAGGCAACCTGTTTCTCATCATCCTCATCAAAAGGTTATTGTTGTAAAATCTCAAGCCTATTCACTTATGAACTAGAGCCCATTTGATCCTAGCACTATTCATGGGTTGAGTCTGGGTTGGTTTTGGTCCCCGACCCAACCGAACTACTATTTTCAAGTGGCATCATGGGATGACCTAATGCCACACTACAAATTCCTGACCCAGTGTCCTGAGGGGTGAGTTTTTTGGTTGTTCGGATCAACCCAAACTTTTTCATTATTACTCTTTTATGACTCAAAAATGGATAGTCCTAAATCCCCATGGTAGCTTTTCTTCTTTTTTCTCAAGAAAAAAAAAACAGAGAAAGAAAGATGAACGCATGTTACGCACCTAGGACTCATTCTTCTTCTTCATCGTTGTTGCCAAAGGTTGCAACACCAGTACCAATCATGGCTGGAAAGGAAGAACGAAATGCACGACACAACAACCTCAGGCCTAGGTTTTATTGTGCTTGGAGTAATAGAGTCTTGGACGGGAAAGCTTGAGAGTAGAGAAGAGAGGTTTGGTCGCTTTGCCTATAAGATGACAGTCTCAACCTTGCAGCTGGTTTAGTGAGGTTGAAGCTTGAACTTGACGCTCTTTGGAAATGGAGATTGGAGAAGAGACAGGGCATACGGTTGAGTTGCTGAAACTTGAGAGACAAAAATTTGCCTTTTACTCTATAGGATTTCTTCGAAGGTTGGGACTTGGGAGTGGAGTGTTGGCCTTAAGAAATTGAACCTAAACTCTAAAGGGAGCAGTTGGTCTAAGGGGAGGCTAGAAGAATCGACTTTGAAATAATAAGGGGTCTAAACTATAAGGTGAGTCAAGTCTCCACGGTCAAGTATAACCTAGAAGCAAGCCTAAGCTGATTTTATTGGCTCTATTTTTGCCAAACTCAATTGACATGTCATTTTTTTGGCACCCAACTTGAACCAACCCATTTTTGTCGAGGCAAGTTGAGTCTTAGGTTTGTATGCTCACCCCTATTTGATTCCATCAATCCCTCAAACCCAATTCTTGCCATTAGAGTATACTTTTTAGAAGTCAATTATTTGTTGAACTGTCACGATCTCCTCCTTGCCCTCTACTGTTATCCCACCATCCCTCTCCAATTAGGAAATGATATTAACAAACATTTTAACAGTTGTGAGTTCATGGAAGAATTTGATTAGCATCCCCATTTTTAAATCATCAAACCCTAGATCTAAGAATGGTTACTCATCCTCATTCACATACAATTTCCACAACTTTGCTTTGGCAATCAACTGGTCATGGACCATGGCCTCATTCCATTTTGACCCCCTTCCTTATAGTCCAACTCTAATATTGCACCCCTGCACCTTTCACCTTGTGTTATCCCACCCTATAATCTCCTTATCCCACCCATAAAGCCTAAGCTTCATAGTTTAATCAACTACAAAAACATGTATCCTTCCCACACTTGGGAAGGCTTTTCCTCCATCCACCAGCCCTCAAACCCACTTCTAAAAATTGAATGATAAACCAAACAGCTACCAAATCAAAGGGGATCCAATCCTCATTTAGGGATAGCAATGCCAAGGATAACCAACCATGTATTAGAAACAAACCTTCCCCTCAACTTTCTGCTTAAGAAAAGGAAATAGCCCCAACCGGATCTATGAAAAAAAAATTGTCAAGCCTACGACAACAATAATGATATCTTAAAATTGGAACAAGAACAGGATCCATTTAAGAGAGGTAGATCATTAAGCTCAAGTGCTCAATCTCCCTAATCAGAGCATCAAAATCCCTCATACTTCTTGTAATTTTTCCATTATTCATCTTCTCAAGCAGAGTGTACCAAATTAGAGTCGTCACTAGCATACCACTTCTCCTCACAAATGTTGCTAAGGCCTATTAACTAATCCCCCAATCAATTTCAAAGCATTCCATAATTATGGCGACTACACACTAGATAGTCACCCTTCCTCCATGTTCTCAACTTCAATCTTACAAAGAACTTCCAAACAAGTCTATTTGTAACCTCTAACTTTCTTGAATCTAAGACCAACAATAACCTACCCACAAAGTCCACTACCAGAACGAATACCCAATCCTTAAACCTGGACTGCCATAATGAAACAGCCAATTTGCTGTCAACCCTTCGTCTTTTGACCTCCTAAAGAACAAAAAATTAAAGATTGAACTTCCCAATTGATTTGTTCAAAATTTGCATTGTTAGTTTAGATAGGCTGTGGAAGAGATCCATATTTTTTATTACAAGTTGTCACAGGTGTATCATTTTGGTGAATGAGCCAGTATTTTCATGACATTTTATATGGCTTAAAATGTTTGTAGGGATATCCTATCCTTCATACAATTATTTTATTAATATAATCATATCTATGTTTCTTTTCGGCCCCAAAAAAAAAAAAAAAAAGTTGAACACCTTAATCAATTTGTTAATCATAAGTTTCTTATCTTTGAAATGACAATCCTAGATATCCCATGATAATATCTTTGCTATAAAAGATATGTAAGCCCACCAATTAGACAAAAATTGCAATGTGGAAAGCAATTACTCCACCTTGAAATTGATGGCTTTGCCACTGTCAAAATCAATCAAGAACAATGTCATTTTCCACAAGAAACCAATAGCCTCTGCCTTCATCAAGCACTCCTGAACAACCCAAGAATTTGCGCACCTATAGGCCATGCCACTCCATCATTCACATCCCTCCACCTAGCCATTCTAAATAGGCACTTTGAGACACACCGCTGGACTATTGGGAAAAATGGTTATGGTTTGCACACTCTAAGTGGGGAAAGGGACAGACCAGCTAGTCCAACATCTTTTTTTACTTTTATTTTTATATTTTCACGACATACTTCAATTCTCATTCAACCAATGACATATATACATACATATCCATATTGACATCTAATGGTTTAATCTATAATGACATCCAACAATCTGCTCTATGTTAACAAAACCGAAGTGAGTATTTTATTTGGATGCATATCTAAACATTAGAGACTAGACAAGCTTATTTATCAAGTATGGGCTAGTGAAATAAGCAAAGAAGTGTCTAAAATTTTGGATCTAGATAATTAAGTGTAGCATCTGCTTCATCTTCTCTCTTTTTTCTTTCATATTTTCTTCCTCTTATTTTTCTTTTAATTTTCTTTGATAATTACTTTTCCTTTTCTTTCTTTTGAGGTGTTGGCAAAATGGCAAGAGAAGAGACTAGTGGAGTTGGTTGAGGTCACGGGTTCAAGATCTACCATTTCCTTTCTCCCACATAGGTGAGGGGATTAGTTGATTCTTGGTGACAAAGGCGAGGAGGTTGCCAGCCTATCCACCACGGTATGAAATTTTGCGAACTTCAGCTTAATTGTTAGATTTTTGGACAGAACAAACTGGAGTTCCAATGTTTAAAAATAAAAATAAAAAATATTAAAAAAAAAGTGTACCAAAATTTGTTGAAACATTCAAGAATTTTGTGTGTGTGTGTGCATCATGTATTAGACATCATTAATATTAAAAAAAAATGCATGTTTTTATAAATTATATTAATACTTTTTTATTAGGAATTATATATATTTTAGCATATATTAAAAATCTTTTAGACTTTTTTAAGTTGGAGAATTTTGACAAAAAATTTTCAAAACTTTTCAAACTTCTTTAAATTAATTCTAAGTTTTAAAGGTCGAAGTTTAGGGTGAAATTGAAGTTTGAAACCTTGCTATCCATTACATAATTAGATACCACTTACGTTTGGATTTACACCAAAAAAAAATAAAAATTCAATCGATGTTCTTTCTTTCTTTTTTAGAATAAACTACAAAAATAGTGTATTTATGAAGATCTAACATATTGAACGTATGCTCTATTCCTTGTTAATATTATGTTTTGATGGAACAAGATCTTTGGGTCAGAGTGGAAATCTAGGCAATATAGGCACTTCGCATCTATTAACCTCTAGACCTTTGATGTTCCAAAATGCATCAAAGGATACAAGCAAAATCAAGAATAATTTTGAAATTGTCAAAAAGAGAATTTTTCTACAATGGAATAAAGAGCAGAACTATCAAACCGAAGTAACTTGCCATCTTAAGACCAACCTGTTGTAAGGACTATGGTGTCCTTAGCACGTCCTTCGAGAACAAGCACTCCCCCAGAATGACGACTTCGTCCTCTTGAATGATTGGGAGCAATCCAGCCTATATCACCAGTACTTAGCCAACCCTCATCATCTAAAACTTCTTTTGTAGCAGATGGATTCTAAAAAATACAGAAATGTGAAATATCAGAGGGACCAAATTCCTGAATGGAGATTTTTAATACCTTTATGCTTTCTTTCTTTCTTTCAATATTTTTCATTTTGATAACAAACAGAAATTTCTTCACAAACAAAAAAAATAACCAAGAGTATGGCCCCATGGACAAGTTGTTTCCAAAAGTTAAGCAACACACCAAAACACACATACACACAAAAATAGAATAATAAGAAAAAGTTATAATGCAGAAGCTAAACAGAAACCAGACCTAGAACAAACAAATTTCTATCTAGTTAACTTGCTAAAAAGTCTACTGCTCCTCATAGCAGATTTTGTCCATGATATGTGCCTTGGACAAGGAGTAAATTTCTATCTTGTTAACTTGCTAAAAAGTCTACTGCTCCTCATAGCAGATTTTGTCCATGATATGTGCCTTGGACAAGGCACATATCATGTGTGTGTGTGTGTAATTCGAATTCTTTTTAATTTAATTCTTTTTTGTATTTGTATTTGAATGCTTTCTCTTTAGAGTTAGAGAGAACCCGAGGCAAGATGAAAGCGAAAGAGTTTTCTCGATAGGGCCCTCTTATCTTTTCCTTCTTCGAGCTCGGCTTCTGCAAGAAGGAACGGAAAAAGAGGTATCAGCAACAACAGGTTTTATTACAGGGCAGCTCCTGATG
>JAJIYU010012173.1:12500-14771 GCA_030144865.1 Tinospora cordifolia | reverse complement strand
GGTGGTTTAGTCCAACACTCAAATCAAAGAAACATGGGGGTTGGGGTGTTACAGCCCGTCGCTTTGATGATTCATGATAACTTGATGGATCGCATGGCCTTCGTGTCGGCGACGCATCATTCAAATTTCTGCTCTATCAACTTTCGATGGTAGGATAGTAGCCTACGATGGTGGTGATGGGTGACGGAGAATTAGGGTTCGATTCCAGAGAGGGAACCTAAGAAATGGCTACCACATCCAAGGAAGGCAGCAGGTGTGCAAATTACACAATCTTGACACGGGGAGGTAGTGACAATAAATAACAATACCAAGCTCATTGAGTCTGGTAATTGTAATGAGTACAATCTAAATCCCTTAACGAGGATCTGTTGGAGGGCAAGCCTGGTGCTAGCAGCCGCGTTAATTCCAGCTCCAATAGCGTATATTTAAGTTGTTGCAATTAAAACGCTCGTAGTTGGACTTTGGGTTGGGTCGGCTGGTCTGCCCTCGGGTGTGCACTGGTCGTCTTTTCCCTTCTACCGACGATGCGTTCCTGGTCTTAGTTGGTCGGGTCGTGCCTCCAGTACTGTTACTTTGAAGAAATTAGAGTGCTCAAAGAAAACGCAAGCTCTGTATACATTAGCATGGGATAACATCATAGGATTTCGATCCTATTGCGTTGGCCTTCGAGATTGGAGTAATGATTAACAGGAACAGTCGGGGGCATTCGTATTTCATAGTCAGAGGTGAAATTCTTGGATTTATGAAAGACGAACAACTACGAAAGCATTTGCCTGGGATGTTTTCATTAATCAAGAACGAAAGTTGGGGGCTCGAAGACGATTAGATACCGTCCTAGTCTCAACCATAAACAATGACGACCAGGGATCGGCGGATGTTGCATTTAGGACTCCGCCGACACCTTTTGAGAAATCAAAGTTTTTCGGCGGGGGGAGTATGGTCGCAAGGCTAAAACTTAAAGGAATTGATAAAAGGGCACCACCAGGAGTGGAGCCTGCGGCTTAATTTGACTCAACACGGGGAAACTTACCAAGTCCAGACATAGTAAGGATTGACAGACTGAGAACTCTTTCTTGATTCTATAGGTGGTGGTGCATGGTCGTTCTTAGTTGGTGGAGCGATTTGTCTGGTTAATTCCGTTAATGAACAAGACCTCAACATGCTAAATAGCTATGTTGAGGTGCCCCTCCACGGCCAGCTTCTTAGAGGGACTATGGCCATTTAGATTAAGGAAGTTTGAGGCAATAACAGGTCTGTGATGCCCTTAAATGTTCTGGGCCGTATGCGTGTTACACTGATGTATTCAACGAGTCTATAGCCTTGGCTGACAGGCCCGGGTAATCTTTGAAAATTTCATTGTGATGGGGATAAATCATTGCAATTGTTAGTCTTCAATGAGGAATTCCTAGTAAGCGCGAGTCATCAGCTCACATTGACTACATCCCTGCCCTTTGTACACACTGCCCGTCGTTCCTACTGATTGAATGGTCCGGTGAAGTGTTCGAATCGCAGCGACGTGGGTGGTTTGCCGCCAGCAATGTCGCGAGAAGTCCACTGAACCTTATCATTTAGAGGAAAGAGAAGTCGTAACAAGGTTTACGTAGGCGAACCTGCGGAAGGATCATTGTCGAATCCTGTAAGACAGAATTTCTCGCGAATAGTTGGATTTGTACCATTTCAAGGGGGTACCTTGTCGACTATCATCTTCGAGGTGTCATGAACTAAACAAAAAAAACCCGGCGCGGCTCGCACCAAGGAAATTTTTAAGGAAAGAATGCGTCGGGACTAGTAAATCACCCCAATTGTGTCAATTTCTAATGATTGTTGAACGACTCTCGGCAACGGATATCTCGGCTCTCGTATCGATGAAGAATGTAGCAAAATGCGATACTTGGTGTGAATTGCAGAATCCTGTGAACCATTAACTTTTTGAACGCAAGTTGCACTCGAGGCCATTTCGTCGAGGGCACGTCTGCCTGGGCGTCACGCAAACGCTGCTCTCATCCTGTTTGGCATGAGAGCGAACGATGGCCCCCCGCGGTTCGATCGACAGTCGGCTAAAATAGCTTGCCTTCTCGTGGCTTCACGACACGATTGATGGTGGTTTACAAAACCCTCTTTTGCAACGTGATCGAAAGCAGGAGGCGAGCGAACCCTTTCATCACATGCGACCTCAGGTCAGGTGGGGCCACCCGCTGAGTTTAAGCATATCAATAAGCGGAGGAGAAGAAACTTACAAGGATTCCCTTAATAACGGCGAGTGAACCGGGG
>JAJIYU010012173.1:0-10000 GCA_030144865.1 Tinospora cordifolia | reverse complement strand
TTTGGCCGGGGCGGCACATCTGTTAAAAGATAACGCAGGTATCCTAAGATGAGCTCAACGAGAAGAGAAATCTCATGTGGAACAAAAGGGTAAAAGCTCATTTGATTCTGATTTCCAATACGAATACGAATCGTGAAAGCGTGGCCTATCGATCCTTTAGATCTTCGAAATTTGAAGCTAGAGGTGTCAGAAAAGTAACCACAGGAATAACTGGAATGTGGCAGCCAAGCGTTCATAGCGACGTTGCTTTTTGATCCTTCGATGTCAGCTCTTCCAATCATTGTGAAGCAGAATTCACCAAGTGTTGGATTGTTCACCCACCAATAAGGAACATGAGCTGGGTTTAGACCGTCGTGAGAGAGGTTAGTTTAACCCTACTGATGACAGTGTCAAGATAGTAATTCAACCTAGTACGAGAGGAACCGTTGATTCATACAATTGGTCATCGCGTTTGGTTGAAAAGCCAGTGGCGCAAAGCTACCGTGTGCAGGATTATGACTGAACGCCTCTAAGTCAGAATCCAGGCAAGAAAAGCGACGCATGCGCCTGCCGCCCGATTGCCGACCCACAGTGGGGGCCATTGACCCCCAAGGGCACGTATTGTTGGTTAGGCCCTCATGACGGACAAGTCGTGCGGGCCTCCTTAAAGTACAATTCCCACTGAGCGGCGGGTAGAATCCTTTGCAGATGACTTAAATACGCAACGGGGTATTGTAAGTGTCAGAGTGGCCTTGCTGCCACAATCCACTGAGATTCAACCCTTCGTTGCATCGATTCGTCCCTCCCCCAAACACACATCAAAATTATTAAAAACCACAATTGGACACGGGCTGAGCGCATACAAACATGCCAATCAATGTCCCTTAATGTTAACAAAGTCACATGGGCGCCCCGCAGATCAATTAGAACCCCATTCAAGACTTAACCACAATGATAATGCCACGATAATGCCCCGGGCCTTGATGCCACAATCCGCTGAGATTCATCCCTTCGTCGCATCGACTCCCCCAACCACAACAAAATTATTAAAAACCCTTGTTTGACACGGGGGCTGCGTGCATACAAACACCCCCGCCTATGCCCCATAATATCACTCCAGGTGACAGGCCTTCATCATGCAACGATCATGCCCGAATCATGGCCCGGGCTTGCCACGGTCATACCTTGATCATGTCTCGGGGATGCCTGGTAATGGCAAGTGCGATCCAAGGTCATGCCTTGATCATGGCGTGGGCATGACACGGTAATGTCCCCAGCGTGCCACGGCAATGGCCCGGGCATGCCACGATAATAGCCCGGGCATGACACAATAATGGCCCGGGTGTGCCATGATTAGGGCTCAGGCATGCCACGGTATTGGCATAGCGTACCACGATATTGGCCAACGTAATGGCCTGGGCGTGCCATAGTAGTAACCCAAGCATGCCTTGATATTGGCCCGATCGTGCCGTGGTAATGGCCCGGGCGTGCCTTGGTAATTGCCCGGGCGTGCCTTGGTAATTGCCCGGGCGTGCCACGATAATGGCCCGGGCGTGCCACGGTATTGGCTCGGGCGTGCCACAGTAATGCCCAGGGCGTGCTTTGCTATTGGCCCGAGTGTACGACGGTATTCGCCCTAGCTTGCCATGGTATTGGCCCGAACGTGCCACGGTAATGGCCCGGGCATGCCACAGTATTGGCCCGGGCATGCCACAGTATTGGCCCAATGTGCCACAGTAATGGCTCGGGCATGCCACGATAATGGCCTGGGCGTGCCACGTGTCACGGGGCTAGTGCTTTGGTTAAGGGAACCCGTGAGGCACCCAACTAAGTTATTCAGTTAGTAGAGTTAGCCAATCTGCAAGTAAAGAGAAATAGCAACACAAACAGGCAACAGTAATAAAAGTGAGTTTTTATTAATATCCAAATCAACTATACATTTGTATGGTTACACGAAGGGACACGCACACACACTAGGGGAGCAGGTGCCACTAGTGGACCACATGCTAGCAATAGCACGCTGTCAATAAGGGACGCTTGCGATAGCTTTACATAAAGGGATACTTGAATGTAGGGGACACCTATACACTACACTAGGCGACTACCACCTCCCCTACAAAGTAGCAATTAAGCTTTTTGTGTACATCCAAAAGGAAACATCAAAAAGTGAGGCCAATCATACTGGGCCATTTTGAGGCCGAAACGAACTCCGTTCGTGACCAAATTTCACGGGCCCTCTCGTATGGTTACGGTGCATGTCCAGACATGACCGTCACAGACTCCCCCACTTAAAACGGCGACATTCCTATCGGCGGGCTAGCGAGGTACTTGATGATCTCTGTTTAATTATGCTCCAATGCGCTGGCTGGTTCCCAACTAGCCTCGGCTTCTGGTAGGCCCTTCCGTTTGACTAAGTATTCTAACTGAAACTGTTGCTGCTGTGAATGTCCTGAAACTCTACGATCCGCTACAATGTACTCCACTTCTCGCTCTGGTCTTCTCTTGACATTTGCTGTATGTCTTGAAGTACTGCCTCGCACCAAGTCTTCTTGATCTGCATAAAATGGCTTCAAGTTGCTCACATGGAAGATGAGGTGGAAATAGCTCCATTCGGCAGGCAATTCGAGCTGGTAAGCAGCTTTACCAACTCTTTCAATGATTGTGAATGGCCCTTCATACTTGCGGACTAACTTCCGGTTGACCTTCTTGAAAAATCTCATAATATCTGGTTGAAGCTTCAAAAGGACTTGGTCGCCCACTTGAAAGGAAATCAGTATTCTCTTCTGATCTGCCCACTTCTTCATTCTTTTAGAAGCATTTTCCAAATAAGCTCGAGTAATTTCACTAGTCTTCTGCCACTCCTTTGCAAACTGGTATGCTCTGGGACTACTCCCAGTATAACCCATATCAACTGTGTGTGGCGTCAGTGGTTGTTGGCCCATTACTAACTCAAACGGAGAGCTGCGCTGCAAGTTGAAGCAGAACTGAGCAACATCAAGCAGGTTCACCCAATTCTTTTGATTTGCACTGACAAAGTGTCTTAAATATTCTTCCAGCATGCTATTAAACCTCTCAGTTTGGCCATCTGTCTGTGGATGACAACTTGTGAAAAAATTCAGATGGGATCCTAAGAGGCGAAAGACCTCTGTCCAGAACTGCCCAGTGAACCTAGAATCCCTGTCACTGATAATAGTCTGAGGAACACCCCAATATTTCACCAGATGCCTCAGAAAAAGATATGTTATCTCTTCTGCCGAACAATGCTGGGGAGCTGGGATGAAGGTGGCATATTTTGAAAATCTGTCTACCACCACCACAATGGAGCCGTACTTTCCCACTTTAAGCAGGGCACTGATGAAGTCCATGGTTACACTTTCCCACAGACGCTGAGGAACTGGAAGTGGTTTTAGTAGCCCCAATGGCTTAGTTCGTTCCACCTTGTCCTGCTGACAGATCAAGCAAGTCTTGACATATGATTCAACATCTTCCTTCTTCTTTGGCCAATAATATTTGCGTTCTAACAAGGCCAAAGTGCGCTGACCACTTGGATGACCTACCCACTAAGTGTCATGACATTCATGCATTAACTCTCTGTGAAGTCCTCCAGCACGGGGTACATATAGACGACCCCCTTTTGTGATGAGCAACCCATCTCTGATGTGGAATCTTTGTGTTCTACCCTCTTCTGCTAATGGCCACAGAGTTTGAACCTGAGGGTCTGACTTCAAGCCTTCTCGAATCCTGTCATGTAGGGTGGTTTGAAGCCTGGTGACACTTTTCAGAGCTTCAACTGATAGGGCGGCAAGTTCCATTTTTCTGCTCAAAGCATCAGCAACTTGATTTGTTCACCCTGGCTTGTGCTCTAATACCATATCAAATTCTGCCAGGAGCTCTTGCCACCGAGCCTGTTTTGCAATCAGTTTCTTTTGGGTTAAGAAGTGTGAGATAGCCGCATTGTCTGTCTTCACTACAAACATTGAACCCAATAGATAATGTCCCCATGTACGGAGGCAATGAACCACAGCCAATAGTTCCTTTTCTTGCACAGTGTATCGGCATTCTGCTTCAAAGAATTTTCGGCTTTTAAAAGCCACAGGATGTCGCTCTTGGACCAGCACTCCACCTAGTGCAAAATCTGAAGCATCTGTGTGCACTTCAAAAGGCTTGCTCAAATCCGGTAGAGCAAGAACAGGATTTTCTATCACCGCCTGTTTCAAATCAGCAAATGCTCGTTAACATTCTTTTGACCACACCCAAGGTTGATCCTTCTTTAATAGGTTTGTCAAGGGTGCTGCTCGTGCTGAATACCCCTTGATGAACTTATGATAGTAGTTCACCAAACCAAGACAAGATCTCAATTCTGACACAGTGGTTGGAACCTTCCACTCTGCAATGGCTTGGACTTTCGTCATATCCATCTTCAGCTTGCCACCACCAATGTAATAACCCAAGAAAGCAATCTCCTTCTGTGCAAAAGAACATTTCTCTTCCTTCACATAGAGGCGATTCTTTCATAGCAGTTCAAACACCATCCTCAGGTGAGAAAGATGTTCCTCCAGAGTAGGGCTATAGATTACAATGTCGTCCAGAGATACTACCACAAACTTGTCAAGGTACTCATGGAATATCTCATTCATCAATGTGCAAAATGTCACTGGTACATTAGTTAACTCGAAAGGCATCACCAAGTACTCGAATGCTCCATAGCGCATCACGCAGGTGGTCTTAGGCTCATCTCCTTCTGTAATTCGAACTTGATGGTACCCCAACCACAAATCCAGCTTTGTGAAGTATCGAGCTGCACCTAACTAATCAAACAGGTCAGCAATTAAAGGAATGAGATATTTGTTTCGAACAGTTACCTTATTGAGAGCCCGGTAATCCATACACATCCGAAGACTACCGTCATGTTTCTTCTAGAACAACACTGGTGCCCCATAAGGAGCCTTGGAAGGACGAATGAACCCTACCTCAATGAGTTTACTCAGCTGCTTTCGCAACTCGGCTAACTCCGGAGGTGCCATCCGATATGGGTGACGTGCAGGTGGGCTCGCCCTTGGAATCAATTCAATTTTGTGGTCGATAGGCCTTCGAGGAGGAAGTTCTTTTGGCAATTCTTCAGGCAACACATCTTTGAAGTCAGCTATCAATTTCGCTACTACCTTCGGAATTGGTTGGGGAGCTTCCCTTCGGTCCTCACCTATCATAGAGGCCACATATGTTAGCTCACCTTTCTTGAGCCCCCTTTCTACTTAAGAGCTGAAATCCGCTTGTGTTTTGATTCTACCACCGTCGTCGAAATCATGCAGGGAGCATCCCCTAACAAACATAGGGCCTCAAGATAAGGCATCGGCACCGCCTTAGCTTCATGCAAAAATTCCATGCCCAATACCACCTTGAAGTCATCCATGGGTATTGCCATGTAGTTTGTCGTGCCTGACCACCTGCCCACCTTTGTGGGTACGACCCTTGCAACACTATGGATCGGTCTGGCCGCAGAATTAACTGCTTTGATCTTGCTGCAGTCTCCTTCTAGCTTGAGACCCAACCATTCTGCCTCACCTTCAGCAATGAAGTTATAGGTGGTTCCAGTGTCCACCATAGCTCGAGTGGTCTTTCCATTGATTTTCACCTCAATGAACATCAATCCCTTAGAAGCACCCTTCTGCTTCCTAGAAATTTGCCCCCTTAAGGCATTCAACAACCGAAGAGCACCCATCCTTTATGCTCATCTTCTGTGGCTTGATCGCGAGATGTCCCCTCAACTTGTAGAGCATTCAAAGTACTCTTCTGATGACATACTGCTATTCGATGTGGGCCAGCACATAAGAAACACTTCAAGGGTTTGGCTTTGGAATTTACAGTCGATGTGGAAGATGTTGACGACTGCTTGGATGAAGAGGCCCCTTTGTTAAACTAGCCCTTGGTCTTGCTCGAGCTACCCTCATCCTTTCTTGATGATGTTTTCTGATTGTTCTCATTTGAAGGTTTCTTCTTTTCAGTTGAGTTTGAGTTTGAAGCATAATCAGCAAGGCACTCCGCGGCAGCTTGAGCGGATGCATAATCTTCAACTCGTTGCCGGCATAGTTCAGTGTGAGCCCATGGCTTCAACCCGTCCAAGAAGAAGAATAACTTCTCCTTCTCAGTCATGTTTGGGACATCTAGCGTTAGGGCTAAAAATTGCTTGACATACTCTCGGACACTACCGATGTGTTGGAGTCTCCAAAGCTTCTGCCTAACCAAGAATTCCACATCCTCCGAAAGGAACTGATGTTTGAGTTGTCTCTTAAGAGCTTCCCAAGAGTCAATTTCAACCAACTTGTTCTGGACATCACAGTAACGATTTCGCCACCATAGCTTCGCATTACCGGTAAGGTACATTGTGGCTATGGAGACCTTATCTTGTTCCGTATCAGGCTTCACCACATTCAAGTATTGTTCAATGTCAAAAAGGAAGTTCTCTAACTCCTTTGTATCTCTGGTTCCACTGCAATGCTTAGGCTCAGGCAACTTTACCTTTTGCATTACCTCTGGCTCTCGTAAAGCACCTGTCCCAGCCAATCTTGATAGAAAATTTATCCTAGCATTCACATCGTCCAGTTGACCCCGAATTTCTCTGAAGGCCACGTGGGCTTCCTCACTTACATCCTCTAGTGCTTCCCGAAAAGTCTGTTGGCCCCGTTCAAGGAGCTCCATACGTTCCACCAATCTCTCCTTGGTGGCCATCCATTCAGCAGTTTGGGCAGCTTGCCTTTCTAGTTCCTGCAGCGCTCCCTGGTGGACTTGTTCTGAGTTGCCATTATCTCCTTACTTGGCTCTGACACCACTTGTCACGAGGCTAGTGCTTTGGTTAAGGGAACCCGTGAGGCACCCAACTAAGTTATTCAGTTAGTAGAGTCAGCCAATCTGCAAGTAAAGAGAAATAGCAACACAAACAGGCAATAGTTAAGGCAACAGTAATGAAAGTGAACTTTGATTAATATGCAAATCAACTGTACATTTGTATGGTTACACGAAGGGACACACACACACACTAGGGGAGCAGGTGCCACAAGTGGACCACGTGCTAGCAATAGCACGCTGTAAATAAGGGA
The DNA here is from genome assembly GCA_030144865.1 of Tinospora cordifolia. NCBI lineage: Eukaryota > Viridiplantae > Streptophyta > Magnoliopsida > Ranunculales > Menispermaceae > Tinospora > Tinospora cordifolia. The sequence continues at coordinate 2,927 of JAJIYU010012173.1, read as the reverse complement.
CGCTTGTCATAGCTTTACAAAGGGACACTTGAATGTAAGGGACACCTATGCACTACACTAGCCGACTACCACCTCCCCTACAAGGTAGCAATTAAGCTTTTTGTATACATCCAAAAGGAAACATCAAAAAGTGAGGCCAATCATACTAGGCCATTTGGAAGCCGAAACGAACTCCGTTAGTGACCAAATTTCACGGGCCCTCTCTTATGGTTACGATGCATGTCCAGACATTACTGTCACACCTGGTAATGGCCTGGGTGTGCCACGGTATTGGGTCGAGCGTGCCATGGCATTGGCCCGGACGTGCCACGATATTGGCCCGAGCGTGCCTCGGCATTGGCTCGGGCGTGCCACAGTATTGGCCCGAGCATGCCACAGAGTTGGCCCGGGCATGCCACGGAATTGGCCCGAGCGTTCCACGATAATGCCTTGGTATTGGCCCGGGCATGCCATGGTATTTGCCCAGGCGGGCCACGGTAATGCTTTGGTAATGGCCTGGGCATGCCACGGTATTGACCCAACATGCCACGGTAATGGCCCGGACATTCCAACACTCATGCCTTGCCCATTCCCCATTAATGGCCCGGGCATGCCTCCATCAAGCCCTGGTCATGCCACGGTAATGGCCTGGGCGTGCCTTGGTAATGGCCCTGGCGTGCAACGAAATTAGCCTGAGCGTGGCATGGTATTGGCCCGAGCGTTGCACAGTAGTAGCCCGAGCATGCAAGGGTAATGGCCCGAGCGTGCCACACCCATGCCTTGATCATGCCCCTAGTGTGCCACAGTTATGCCTTGATCATGCCCCGGGCTTGCCACAGTAACGCCTTGATAATGGCCCGGGCGTGCCACGGTTATGCCTTGGTCATGCCCCCGGCATGCCACGGTAAGGCTTTAGTAATGGTCGGGGCGTGCCCACGGTCACGCCTTGACCATTTCAAGGAGTGCCATTGTAATGCCCTGATAACGGCCCGGGCGTGGCATGGTATTGGCCCAAGCATGCCTTGCTAATGCCCTGGCCATGCAACGGTAGTAGCCCGGGCATGCCACGGTAATGGCTCGGGTATGCCATGGTATTAGCCCAGACGTGCCTTGGTAATGGCCCGGGCGTGCCACGGTATTGGCCTGGACGTGCCTTGGTAATGGCCTGGGCGTGCCACGATATTGGCCCGAGCGTGCCACAGTATTGGGCTGGACGTGCCTTGGTAATGGCCTGGGCGTGCCGCGGTATTGGCTAGAGCGTGCCACGGTATTGGCTAGAGCGTGCCTTGGTACCTGGGCGTGCCTTGACCATTCCCTAATGTGCCAAGGAAGTGCCTTGGTAATGGCCCGGGCATGCCACGGTATTAGCCCAAGCGCGCCACGGTATTGGCCCGAGCGTACCTTGGTAATGGCCCGGGCGTGCCTTGACCATTCCCCGGCGTGCCATGGTAGTGCCTTGGTAATGGCCCAGGCATGCCTCGGTATTGGCTCAAGCGTGGCACAGTATTGGCCCGAGCATGCCACGGTAATGTCCCAGGCGTGCCACGGTAATGCCCCGGGCGTGCCACAGTAATGCCTAGAGCGTGCCACGGTATTGGCTCGAGCGTGCCTTGGTAATGGCCAAGGCATGCCTTGACCATTCCTCGCATGCCACGGTAGGGCCTTGGTAATGGCCTGGGCATGCCACGGTATTGGCCCGGACGTGCCATGGTATTGGCCCGAGCGTGCCTTGGTAATGGCCCGGGCGTGCCTTGATCATTCCCTGGAGTGCCACGGTAGTGCCTTGGTAATGGCCCGGGCATGCCTTGATATTGGCCCGAGCATGCCACGGTATTGGCTCGAGCGTGCCATGGTATTGGCCCGAGCATGCCTTGGTAATGGCCCAGGCATGCCACGGGCATCCATTGTTCATGCTCTGGCCATGCCACGGTAATGCACCGGGCGTGCCACGAAAATGCCCCAAGCGTGCCACGATAATGCCCCGAGCGTGCCACGGTATTGGCCCAAGCATGCCTTGGTAATGGCTCGGGCGTGCCACGGTCATCCCTTGATTATGCCCTGGCCATGCCACGATAACGCCCTGGGAGTGCCTTGGCATTGGCCCGGGCGTGCCTTGTGTCACGGGCCTATCATTCGTTCCCTAGATTTGTCGGTGCGGCGCCTCGAATACACCTATTCTTGGCCAGCCATTCACACAAACTCGTCTCAAATAGCTCATCGGAAGTCTTAATAGTAACATTGAGTCGGAACCCCGGATAACCAACACATATGGGACTATCGGATTACTCAGGCATATCGGTATACTGTGTCTCAACTTACTGTGTACTGCCGTAAGCTCTATGGATGGCTCCCTCAAGCGCATCCCTCGTTGTATGACTCCTCTGAGTGCATCCTATATAGAGCACACTCCAACACAATGGTTAGAGATAGCTCAATATGCCCAACTCGGATATCGGGTGGCATACCGGCGTCATATACCCAGCCCTGGGTCCTGGCGGGCCCCGCACCGCACGTCGCTTGGCGGTTTCCCATAACTTACCCAAAGTCATGGGAATTATCTACATGTAACACCCCAACCCCCGTATCATTAAACATTGGACGCATCCACAATTTTATTGACAGTGGACTAAACCAAACGGCGGGCCGGGCCGGTGTTACAATACAAGCGACGCACACTTGACTTTCTATTTCAGTCATTTCATGCCTTGATCGTACTTAACCGTACATAACTTAAAATTTAGAATTTAATAAGGCAATAGTATAAGAAATAACTGATATTCATAAACTCAATTAATTAAATAAAATTGAGTACATAATTAAAAAAATATATTACAGCGAAAGTCTTAAAACTTGGGCAACATGCCCTTACATAAAAATTAGAAACTTTTTAAATAAAAAGAACCTAACTAATATTCATGATCTTCATGTAATTTAATTCCCTAAAAAAA
>JAJIYU010012172.1:0-14737 GCA_030144865.1 Tinospora cordifolia | reverse complement strand
ACTAAGGTTGCCAAGAAGGAGGCAAAGAGAGAGAGCAAGAGAAATTTTCAACTCTTGTCTTTGGGATGAATGAAATGGGTGGAATAGGGGGGTTTATATAGGGCCCTCTTCCAAATAGTGCTTCTATCTTTCCAATGTGGGACTTTCATTTCCTACCTATGCATACCTTAACATCTCACCAAATAAGATATTTAATTCATGAATGCATTTCCTTTACCCTATACTTCTCTATGTGTATTACTATCATACTAAACGAGATATTATTTTCATGAGCGCATCTAATTAATACTTTATACACATACTTTTCTGTATTAATATCATACTAAAAATATTATTTTCTTATTCAAATAGAGAAGCGTATATTTACCCAACAATTATGTATGTCTAATATTAATCAATGTATATCCCTTATATACTTCTATGCTAACTAATTAATTGCATATCAATGACAAATATATATGTATATATATATATATATATATATGCGTATATGTGCTAATAAAATATGTTTTAAACTCAGATTTTGGTTCTTACATCACTAAAATTTTTGGTATTACATCTTGTGTGTGTTATTGGGCGTGAAAGAACGAACATAAGCAATTGTTGGGTGTGGAAGAGGAAACAACTGCAAAAAATTCCTTCATTTTTTGGTTTTGGCCGATCGTTGAAACAGAGAAGGTAAGATGTTGAATTTTGGTTTTGATCCTTTGAGTTAGTTGTGCGTTGGAATGATTTTGTTTGAGGATTTAAGAGAGTTGAAAAACTGAAATGTAGATTAACTTGAATCTAATTTTTGATATGCATTCTTAATTGTTGAATTTCTAGTTTCATGTTTACTAGAACAGAGAAACATTGCTTCAAAAGACAAATTCTGGTTGTTGATTCATATTGAAGAGTGCAATTCATGATTTTGGTCAGGCAATTGAAACGTGGTTGAAATTATTTGAACTTGAACGTGAATTCCAAGCGGAATCTAGAATCGAAAGGTGCGACGCTTATTTTAACTATTTATTTATTTAATTAATTATTTAATTTTTGTAACTTTGAATAAAATGTATTAGAACCAAAAACACTAAGATAAATTTGATTTAAGTTTTTAGATAGTAGGAAATTATTTTAATGATTCTCAATGCGAAAGCAAAACGGAATCAGAAATTAGAAACTAGATGTAAATAGGAATTAATTAAAGTAATTACAAAAGAAATTTAGAAAATTTATTTAATAATTCAAATTAAATAAATTTAATATTAGATTTTTTATTGATTTTTTAATATGAGGATAAGTTGATTTAATAAAATTAGATTAATTAATCTTTTAAATTAGGATTGGAAAGAAAAATAGTTTTTCAACATATTAATAGTACTGTTTAATAAAAGTTCAAGATTTAATAATTTAAATTAGTTGGGAAAAAATGACAAATAAACTTTAGGAGTAAAACATTTTTGTAAGGAAATAATAAAATCTAAGGCCCTGAAACTAAGCTTATAATAATTAGAAGTCTTATTTTGTTCGTAATTATATTAATTATGATATTAATAAATTATTTAACTTTCGGAGATGAAATTATTAGAAGTTAAAAAGCTACAAAAAGGCTTGTAAGTAAATTTTAAAAATTGTAATTTCAAATTAAGGAATTTAAGAAGACTCAGAAACTATTTTAATTAGAATAGATAAAATTTTAGAATCATACTAAATTAGTTGGAAGTAATGTTTGCACTCCATCATCATCTTAGAAATTATTTAAGCCTAAGAGTAATTTTATTAAGTGTTAAATTTCAGATTTATATGTATATTAAGGTGTTGGGGATCTCGAAGGGAAGCAAGGAGCCTCGAAAATCGGAAAAATCAGGTAGGCGTGACTTCCTTGCTCATCTGTATTATATGGATTTAAGATTCAAAACATTTGTGTGAATAGTTCTTGGTTATTAGGATTTTATTAGGAATTGATTGAAATTGTTTGGTCTATATGGATGATGTGTGGTCTATGATGATTTATTTAGACTCATGCATAATCATCTCATGCCATGATTGAATATAACGATTTGCACTTAGATTTACTTAATTATAACATGCAAGAATAGGAAGATATGCATTTAAATGCCATTAGTTACTCATGCGCATTATCATGTTGATTTACAAGCATAGTGTGAATTATGTTCTCTAGTGTATTGTATGATGTCTAATACGTACGAGATCGTTTGTAAAAACTAAAATAAGATGATGGTTTATTAAGAATCCACATACCGGTACGATTGACGAGCCTGAACCGGATCGAGGTGGCATCTCCTATATGTCACCGCTTGAGATTGTCGAGCCACAAGGCGGATTGTAGGTATTCCCACCTGGAGCTGACTGTGACAGCTCGAAGTCTTTGAGAGACGGTACGATTCATGATAAGTACACTTTCTTAGGCTGTGATGTGAGTTTCGATTGATTTTAGATGGTTATTCGAACCCTCTGAGGTTTGATTGGATCACAGGGAATACCGAGAGACATCTCAACCCTCTTCCGGTCTTAGACTTTGACCAAAATTAAATGAATGTTTGAACGCCTAATGTTTGAACGTGCTTGTAATGTTTTGAATTGGGTCTATATAATGCATATGATATGTAGGATCGATCCACTGAGCTTTCGAGCTCACTCCCACTTTATTTTTCTGGTACACGTGGACCTAGAGTACGTAATCTATGTCAAAAGACTTGCACTCTGATTTGGACTCCTCGTGGGGAGGTCGTTCGGGATAGGTGACTTGGAAGTCTTGTTTTATACATTTTACTGAATTGTTTTAATGTATTTACATTGGTTTAACTTTGATTGTTTTATCTTTCAGTAGCTTTCCTTGTTTAACGAATTTGGGTTGAATGAATCGTTTTAAAAGATTTTCCGCTGCATTATTGATGACTTGTATTAAGGAACCCGGTGAATGTTTCAATCATTTCAATCAATTCCTAATAAAATCCTAATAACCAAGAACTATTCACACAAATGCTTTGAATCTTAAATCCATATAATACAGATGAGCAAGGAAGTCATGCCCACATGATTTGGCTAATTTTCAGGGCTCCTTACTTTCCCTCGAGATCCTCAATACGCTAAAAAATATATATATAAATCTGAAATTTGACACTTAATAGAATTACTCTTAAGCTTAAACAATTTCTAATGATTTAATCTTTAAAATTTGAATAATTTACTGATATTAAAATTAATTTAATTACGAACAAAATAAGACTTCTAAATGTTTTAAATTTAGTTTCAGGGCCTAAGATTTTATTATTTTCTTATAAAAGACTTTCAAATTTCTAAAGATTTATTTTTTTATATTTTCAACTAATTGAATTATTAAATTTCAACATCTAATATTAAATAAAACTATTAATGTGTTGAAAAACTATTTTTTTTCTAATCCTATTTTATAAGATTAATTAATTTAATTTTGTTAAATTAATTGATCGTCATGTTCAATCATTAATAAATAATTTAATATTAAATTTATTTAATTTAAATTATTAAACGAATTTTCTAAACTAACTTTTGTAATTGTTTTACTTAATTTCTATTTAATAAGAAGATTTTAAATACTTTATATTTACGTCTTGCTTATAAATAAAATTCGATTTCTAATATTCAAATTTTCAAATTTTTTTAAAGCTTTGATATTTACATACTAAGCATCTATCATAATTTAATAGCATCAAAATTAATACTTCAACTCAAATGTTCAATAACATTTTAAATTTTTGATTTTGTTTTATTTTCACATTTATAATCTATTAAAATAAATTTCATACCAGTTAAAATTAAAATTTTAAATTTTATCTCGCGTCGTCTTTTCTGCGCAAACGACGCCAACTGCGAAGCCTCTTTGTTGAACGTTGCTCTCCACGCAAACGTCGAAACGACAAACTCCTTTGCTTCTTCAACAGCAGCAACACAAGCACACACAACAGATGCACCTCATTCTCTACGCCCAAATCACAGCAAGAATTCCTTCATTCCCGAATTGTTACAACAGGGCATCTTCTTCGTGGTTTTTTTCTTCACGAACCAGTTTTTTTTTTCTTTTTTCAGCAACACGTACGAAGCTTTAATCAAATCATGTTCTAATCCATAAACCCCAAATCAATTTCCGTTCTTGTTCTTCACTCATGGACCAACAAACGCACAAAGAGCTGGATCGTTGTTCCTTTCCAGCTCGTCATCCTCTTCATTCTTCTTCCTTGTTTGAACACGGTAGCAGCAACTAAAATTAAGACTACGTTTTGCCCTTTCTACATCTAGCTTCTTCGTCCGATCCGTTACCCACAACATCAGAAAAATCAGATTTTCTTGATCTTGCTTGTCACGGATCAACAACATACGCACACGAATTCTGCTCCAAATCACGATCAAATAGCAGCAAAACACCTAAACACTTTCCCCAAATCACGATCAAGTAACAGTAAAAACCCAAACAAATTTTTGCCCCAAATCACAGTTTCAGCTCACATATACACCAGAACCAGCTAAGGCATCATTTCTTCTTCGTTCTTCACGGACCAACAACTAGCAACCGACCCACGTTCTTGTTGATTTTCGTTCTTCATCTCCCCTGTTCGATCCACGGCCAGCAACTGCTAAAACCAGCATTAGCTGGTTCTTCGTTCTTCCAACTCATAGCAACAACAACGCCCGAGATTTCTGATTCCTCGTCCCTCATTTTCGTTCCCAGAAATCCAGCACAAGTGGAGATCGTGATTTAGGTTTATTCTTGAGGTTTTCTGTGCAAGAACGACGAGGTTCTAGGGCATCCATTTTTCTTTCCTTCTTCCTCATGCACGAACCAACAAAACACACGAAGCTGGTTTTTTTTTTTTTTTTTTTTTTTTTTTTTGTTTCTTCTTCTTCTCTTACAACGAATCACATGCACCAGAAATCCAAAATCCGATTTTGCTTCCTCTTCTTCGTTTCGGCAGCAGCAGCAACAGTATAGCTGCGTTGCTCTGCTTTCGTTCCCCTGTTCATTGTTCTTCAATAACAGAAAATCCAAATCTGAACTGATCTCCCAACCCAGCAATAACTGATTTTCAGATTTGGTTTCTTTTCTTTGTTTCTTGCTAATTGCCCACATCAACGTCCCAAATCAACAAAGAATTCCAGATTTTTTTTCTTCACTCCCATTCGTTTTCCAGATTTTCAGATTTTTCGATTTTTTTTTTTATTGCATAACTTCGAAAGCGAAGTTTCTTATTTTTTTTTTCTAATTAATTACTCTCGTTTGATTGTTTTGTTATTTATTTATTTATTTATTTATTTATTTTTGTTTCAATCAATCGATATAAAATTTTATTTCTCCAACAATTCTTAGATTTTTTTTATCCACTAATGTTTCGATCTTTTATTTTTTCAACCATAGTCTATACACATCTTTAAATAAAATAAAATTTTTTAAATCGTTTATTTCTTTTTTTTTCTTCAATTACTAATATTTCGCAAACATCTTATATTTAACTCATTTATTATTATTATCACTATTCATTATATTATTACTATTATATTTTTTCCTCTAAAACATTATAAGTTTTAAAATGCATGTATTATTATTATTATAAATTTTTTTAAATTCTTATTTTTTTTTATAAAATAATATTTTATTCTATATTCACGCGCGACATGACGCATTCGAATTGTAGGGTGTTACATTATTATGATGATATATTCAGATGATAACACATTTATATATGTCGGGAACTCTTTTCTAAGCCAAGGGCGACCCGATCGGCACAGTGGCCTGACAAACCCTCTTACTAAGTCGAACTCGCCCGACCACTATTAAGCCCTTTTCAAATTTCATGCAACAGATGATATTAGAACAACTGGAAAACTTAAAAGCAAAAGTAAGCAACATATAAAGCGAAAACATTTCATTACATATTTGTCAAGTCCAAAATACAAGTTTGACCATTTACGCAAGCACAATAATGACCAACCTCAGATCAAAAGATCAAAAGAAATGGGGACAGGAATCGTCAAGGAAACTAGGCAATCATTACGCCTTTCCCTTTATCACCCACCCACTGTAAAACCTAAAATAATGATAGAGTAGTGAACCTAAAATCAATATGGCTCAATGAGTAGGAAGATCAGCATGTCATCTATAACCAATATTCTAAAACAATGCATGTATGCATGAGCAGTAAAAGTGGTATGACATTCGAAAGCATGACATTGTGTGAAAACAATTATAAATAGTGTAAGAGTTTCAGAAAACATCTCAAATCAATGTCAGTTAAAAACACATCTAGGCTAGGTTAACTCAACAACCCAACCTATAGTCATCGCTCAAGCGGGTCCGGAGTCAGGCGTATTGGCCACTCGAGTAGCTCATAAACTAGGTGTACTCTGCGAATACCCTAACCCACACTCGGTCCTCAAGTGCCATGACTCGAGCGAGCCAGAAGCTAGATGCTTGATCATATACCCTAACCCCGCGCTCGGACCTCGAGTCTAACCTCAATCACATCAAGTACTCTGACCCCGACGCTCGGCCTTTAAGCCTATAGTCTCACTACCAGTGTACATCTATACATCTCAAAATCAATCAGATGTATCTAAATCATGTGAAACCATTTAAACCATGTCATTTCGCACAAGTCTTACGCAAGGAATAACAGTCACAAAAAACACCTAAATCAAACTACTCACCTCGAGTCCTGCGCACCGATGTCCTGTTGACAGCCGGCCTAGTCCCGCAGTATTCTATCAAATCTGCATCAATCATAACTCAAACTCAGTTCTACCCATACATTGGCCCAATGTCTAATCTCACTATCCTTACTTAGTTTCGATCGACCGATCAAACCTGGTCAACTCTGCTAAATGTGGTCATCCTAGTCACTCTTGGTCAAATTGGGTAAAAATAGATCATTTGGATCGAAATTGGGTCAAAATCCCCAAATCCCAACACTTACTCAAGTTTTGTGTTCTTTACTCCCTTGCGCAGCAAACTTGCCAATTTTTTTGCGATCAATCTGTAAGTCGAATTTATGCAAAACTTTTCAGATTTTATTTGGACTGCTTAAACTTCCTCCAAAATTTTATTTCATGATTTTTGAACATCATTTACTAGGGTTTCTAGGTATAATAACAGAGACTGTAAAAATCTCGTATACCCTATGATAGGCAGTGACTGTTTGCCTAAATTAACCCATTTATCCATATCAGAATGCTCTAAAATTTGGTATGCATATTTTAGACATATTCAAGGATTTCTCCACAAAATTTCAGCTCAATATACAGAGGTTTGCTCAGTTAATTTTATCTCAGAATTTTTAGCCAGATTATAGGAATTTTCTGGGTTCATAATTTCTACTATCTTTCTAGTATTCATTCCCCCATTAAACCACAATTTCATGCGTCATTTCCCGTGTCTAATTGCAGTATGTAGGTCATAAAATATTCATTAATCAAGAATACTTCGAATCAGTAACATGTAATACTAAAATCATGTCTATCATTCCATCAATTTCTCTGCTGCATTCTAAAAGAGCACAAGAAATTATTTCAAGTCGTAGCACTCTAACAAGCATGGCATATTTGTAAGTGTAGCAAATCATATTCACAAAGGCTCAAGATCAGATCTTTATACCTTTCTGTAACCTTTACTATGAGGTCTAACACGCCTCTGGTTTCAGTCCAAATGGGTGTCTTTAGGTGTTCCAAATATAGCTCCAAATCTGGTCTCAAACTGGTTTCTGTCGGCACTGTTGTAACAGTGAGTTTAACAATTAACAACAGTGGCTTATAAAATGTATTAAATGTTTCAATTTTTGGTTTCTACCATTTGGACACTTGAATACACATAATAAGGGGTAGAATGATGGGTTTTACCTCAGGGACGAGCCTGGAATGGTTCAGGTGTGAGCCTTCCTATAGTTGCTCCAACACTATTTCTGTTACACAATTGCAACAGTAAGTAGATACCAACTTCAATGGCTTGGAAATCATATGTAAAACCTCATTTTTCGTTTTCTAAGGATTGGAGGTTAAAGTACACATAAAAATGAAAAAGATGGACTATCTCACCTCCAAAATGGGCTTGAAACGGCTAAGGATCCGAAGCTCCAAAGGTGTCTTCAACACAGACCTTTTTGGTTTTATGAGTTTGATCACTGTGAACAGCCCCTTTTCTTGATGGTTTCAGCTTCAGATGGCTTCAAGATTCAGCGAACTACTAGTGGGACTTCATAGATGGTAGTATGAGCTTCAAAACAAGCTAAGATTCAGAAGATTTGGCTAAGAAATGAGGGAGATTTGAGCTTGTGAAGAAGGCTACAACTGTTGGAATTTTCTAGACTTGTGCTCAAAGAAGGGGTTTTGTTGCATGGAGGGTGCTTGCATGACAAGATGGGGGTCACATGTGACCATTCAGGTGGCTCCCAAGCTCCAATGCTGGATGCTTAGTTGGCAATGTCCATTAGCTAACTTGTGTAGTTGAGCTTGATGGCAAAACCAAGGGTGTAATACCATGGGTTTCCATGATTTAATGGCTGAAAAATCACCAGAAATCCAAAAATTCGCTCAAATCGCACAAAAAAAACAAAACACAAAAGGGGGGCTTCCATCCTTGGGCACGTGGGCCTGCTGGCCCAAGCGCTAGGCGCCTGGGCCGCGCGTGCGCCCCGTGCGGGTTGGGAGCTCGGCCTACTTGGGGCATGGGTCGGCCCAGGCCTAGCGCCTGGGTCAGCCTTGGTCCATCTATTATATATTTTTTTAAAAAAAATCCTTTCTTTCATACACACACATGTGTATATATATATATATATATATATATATATATATATCAAAATTCTACATTTTTTTTAAATCATCAAAAATTATTTTATCATCATTTCTCATCAAAATCTTTCATTATCCATCATTTCATCATTTATACAATTATTTTCTCAAAAATTGAATAATCCACCAAAAATTTTATTTTTCTCCCAAAAATTCCATTGAGAAAATTTTAGATAAATCTATGTATTTCCATTAAAATTTCAGAAAATACATACTTGAGAACTGAAAATTTCTGTGTACAAAATCATGGGTTGTCACAATATATGTCTCTCAAAATAGTAATCTAACTAATTATTACAATTTTCATATACTATTAACTTCAAAAGAACCTAATAATAATTTTACATCATCTTCTCTTTCCCCTTTCTGTCAAAATTTAGAAAAAATAATGAAAACTAGAGTGAACAAACAACAAGTTCAGTGAATAATCTGACTTATGATATTATACAACCATCATATGTATAAAACATGCGAAGCAAAACAAATTTCAAATCACTTGCAAAATGAAATAAACATAACATACATGCATAATATATAATGTGTGAATATGCATACAATTTCAATAATGTGCAATATTTTTAAAAACACGAACCATCTCCCTCCTTCCAGATAACATAGCAAATTTGCTCCTCACCACGCAAATGAGGAATGCACTGGACCTCTAGTTATCCAATTATCTATTTTATTTCTATCTCATTCATCTCATGTCAGAAATGTACCAACCAAGATTACTACAATGGTCAATCTTCTGAGTCTATTCCCTGAGATTATGACTAATAGAAATGTTGTCATGTCAATAACCTACTTAGCTATGTAATTGACATGCTACAATGCATTAAAACCATTTTATGGGATTCAAATAAGAATAAAACACAATAAATCATTCTATTTAAATAAAGTCAGACATTTTAATATAATATCAATGTCAAATATAATACTATAAGTAAATATTACTCATAAAATTACTATCTAACAAGTTCCTATTATCCAATTATAATTTGTCTTCAAAACATTAATTAAATCCTGTCATCACAGATCATTTTGTATACATCAAATCAAATTTAATTCATTTAAATTTATTTTATAAATTATTTTTCACGTATTTACAATTTATATTTGACCCAATATATTCATTTAACTCCACATATTGGTGAGCATTAAACTGAATATGCTTAATAATCTTTAATATTATTTTTTTTTGCTCATATAAAATAATTCTACAGCGAAAATATCATACATAAGCTTTTTAATTATATTTTTACTAAATTTTAAATTTCTGATAAATAACCCTATTGGTCAATCGCTCACCAAAATTTCAATTGATATCGAAAATTCACGAATTTGGTGTCGATAGGTATATATTTTTATTCTCTACATTCCTATAGGCTTCAATCAAACTTTTATTAGGTTTAACACTATCAAAAGCCTATCCAAAGGTTATAAAACTTTGGATATTTATTTTAGAGTGTACAAGACAAACGAATGAAATGTAACTACATGTCTGGAATCTACGCATCCTCAAAAGTGTTTTGGTATAATTTTTACTGAGTTTCACTTATAGTGGGGGAATACCCCATTTTTAGATACTACTATAAAACACCCCCTACAATAATCGTAGTACGCGACTTATTTGACATTTTCTATAACAAGAATTAGAAAAAAAAAACTTTCCTATATATCAAATCCGTTGCAAAAATCTAAGTTTCCTTTCTTTTCCTCCGTCTTTCTATGTTCTATTCTGCATTTTTTTTTCTATTCTGGACATGAAAAACAAGACATCATGTGTTCAACCATAAATACCATCCATCCATCCATTTGCTCTTTCCATTGTTTTTTTTATTACGTTTTGTTTTTACCCCCAAACGAAATGTACCCACTTTTCTACAAAATGCATTGTTTCTTTTTCTTATTTCTTTTTTATTTGTTTTGTTTGCAAACTTATACACAACCATATCTATCACATACATATATATACTTTTTTTTTTCTTCTCTAGCTCATCACACCTCACATACATGTTAATGTAAATGTGTGTATATATATATATATATATTACGCCCACTTATAATATTTACATTCATTATTTATAATTCAATAATACTAGTACTATTATTATTATTATTATTATTATTATTATTATTAAATTATTCAAATTTATTTTTTTCAACCCACGTGACATTATATATATATATATATATATATATATATATATATATGTGTGTGTGTGTGTGTGTGTGTGTGTGTGTGTGTGTGTGTAATACATGCTTCTACACACATAGTCACATTCACATGTCATAAAAGATTCGAGTTGTTACAAGCGTAGTTGCAGAATGAAGACAAGAGGATCTTCCCAACCAAACGCAGATCGTCTCGTCTAACCAAATCCTTGTCGCAGAACAAAGAGGAGAGGACAGATGAAATCCCAATGTTCCTACTAGATTCCAATCGCAGACGAAAGATGAGAGAGTTTAGATTGTTTGTAGACACTGAACGAAGATGAGAGGCAAGCTCGGCCTCATTGGGGAAAAAAAGTCATTGTTTAAAGAAATAAAAAATCATCTAATAGCTAATGTTATAAATAATACATCTATGATTTTACCTCAATAACCAGACTTTTTTTTGAAAAAATGAATTAAATTTATGTTTATTTAATCATATTTTAAATTAATGAACAACAATTTTTTCTGCTTTGTTCTTCTGGGTACTGGTTTTGTCATGGTTGTTGAAGAGGAGATTTATGGAGTATAGAATGGATTCAGATTTACATAGAAATGCAGATGGGAGGAGAGAAAGAGTTGGTGTAACATTGGTATAACTTCTTAATAATTCATGTATACATATTTGAATGATGTGAATACAACTTGATATCTCTTCTTGGTATCATATCGGTATCATGAATGAACAATGTGTGTATACAGATTCGAATGACATAATTTTTTAAAAACAATACATACATACATACATACATACATACATACATACACACACACACACACATATATATATATGATAATTTTGTGACGACCTATGTTTTTTACATCGGATTGACGGATCCGATATATATGTATTCTATGCATTTTCTAGAATTTTAATGAGAAAATACAAAAATTTTTCAATTTCGAATTAATTATTAAAGAAAATGGAAGTAATATGAGAAAATACAATTTTAAGGAGAAAACACATGAAATTATTAGGGAAATGTGTTTTCTTGAGGAAAATAACCTTTAGGATTGATTTATGAATTTTTGGAATAATCATGAAATTTTTAGAATGATAAATAGAATTTTTGGGAGAAAAATATGATTTTTGGAAAAATTATTCAATTTTTAGAGAAAATAATTAAACAAATGATAAAATGATATATAATAGTGGTATTTTGATGGAAAAATGATGAATTAGTGAATTTTTAACAAATTAGAAAAAAATGTAAAATTTTGAGTATATATACATATATACAAGTATGTATATGTATATAAGAATAAGGATAAACAAAAAAAGGGGGTGGGAATCGGCACATGGGCCGATTCTCAGTCGGGCCATGGCCTCGACCCATGGTGCATACGTGCGCGGGCCAACGGCCCACGCGAGATCGCGGCCCAAATCGTGGACCGGCCCACACGCCCAGATGGTCCAGGCCTTGCTTCTTTTCGTCCTTTTGTGCTTTTTTGGTGATTTCATCCGAATTTTGGAGATTTTTGACGAATTTCTAGCAGAATTTTAGCAAGAAACCATGAAATCCATGGTTTTGCCATCAACTCATGGCCTCCATTGTGGCCAATGAATGCTGCAAACTGAGCATCCAGCATGTGAGGTTGAGTGCCACCTGGGTGGCCACATGTCACCCACATCTTTGCCAAGCAAGCACCACCATGCAACAAAATGGCTTCTTTGAGCTCAAAGTCCAGAAATTCCATATTTCTGTAACAAACTTCCCTAACTTAGTACTTCCTCAATTCTCAACCAAATCCAACAAACTATAGCTTGATTTGAAGCTTGTACCACCATTTATAAAGTTCCATAAGTGGTTTGCCCAGTCTTGGAGCCGTCTGAAGCAGAAATCATCAAGAAGAGGTGCTGTCCACACTATTCAAACCTAGAAAAACCAGAAAGTGTGTGCTGGAACCACCTTTGGAGCTTTGGACCTTGGCCATTTCCAATTCTTTTTGGAGGTAAAATTGTTCACTCTCCTCATTTTCATATGTACTTTGACCTCCAAGAGTTAGAGGACAAAAAATAGGGCCTTGTACATGGTTTTCGGACCCTTGAAGTTGATTACTTACTCACTGTCATATCTATGTAACAGAGACAGTTGGAGCAACCTTGAGAAAGCTCACTCTTGAACCACTCTAAACACGTCCCTGAGGTAAAATTCATCATTATACTCCTTATCATGAGTATTCAAGTGTCCAAGTGGTAGAAACCAAAAAATGAAACGTTTAATATGTCTTATAAGCCATGCTGACTGTTAGACTTACTGTTGCAACAGTGCTGACAGAAAGAGTTTAGGACCAGAATAAGAGCTATATTCGGGATACCTAAAGGCACCCTTTCGGATTGGAACCAGAGGCATTGTAGACCCCATAGTAGAGGTTCCAAAAAGGTATAAAGACTTGACATTGAGCCCTTGTGGATGTGTTTTATTGCACTTGCAAATATGTCATGATTGTAGGGTGCTAGAAGAAATTTCTTGTGTTCTTTAGAATATAGCAGAATATTGATGGAATGGTAGACATGTTTTTGATGTTGCATGTTACTGATTCGAAGTGTTTGTGATTAATGGATGTGTTATGACCTGTAAACTGCAACTAGACACAAGAAATAACCCATAGAATTGTGATTTAATAAGGGAAAAGAACACTAGAAAGATAGTAGAATCTGTGAACCCAGAAATTTCCTACAATCTGGCTGAAATTTCTGAGATAAAATTTATTGACCAAACCTAGGTAGATTGAGCTGAAATTTTGTGGAGAGATCCTTATATATGTCTAGAAGTTTCCTACCAAATTTCAGGACATTCTGATGTGTGTAGATAGGTCAATTAAGGCAAACAGTCACTACCTATCACAGGGTATACGGGATCTGTGCAGTTTCTGTTATCATACTTAGAAACCCTAGTAAATGGGGTCCAAAAATTGTGATTTAAGATTTTGGAAAAACTTTAGGAAGTTTAGAACAGTTATGCAAAGTTTGGGGCAAATCCGATGAACGGATTGCCCGCAGAAAAATCGGGAAAAATGGTTGCGCAGATAGAGTCATAGGCTAAGGTTGTGCCTAAGTGATGGGAATTGGGAATATTAACCCTCTTTGGCCCAATTGACTCCATGAAGACTAGAATTGACCCTGTGTGACTCTGTTGACCGGCTAGGTCAGCAAATGATAAGTTGACTAGGGTTGACCAAGATTGACCGAGGTCAATCAAATTGACTTAGCAATTTAGGCAAGGCAAACAAACATAGGCGGACCTATTCTCGACTAAGTCAAGTTGTCGATTAACCAATGATGCATAGTTAGAGTGAGCCAAGTCTCATATCAATATTAAGAAGTTACATTGATTTTGCAGGACCAAGTGCTAGCGGGACGCGACCGGTCGAGAGAAGAGCGCCGGGAGTGGAGCATCCAAGTGAGTAGTGTTTTCTAACTCATTTCTTAGAGCTTGTTATTCTGTGCATTATGAAAAATGAGATTACATATTGTGATGAATCTGCATCCTTTTAAATAAGTTTTAAATGAAAAGTGCACTGAGTCTCGAGGTCCGAGAGTACAGTGTCGCAACCCACCCCGTAAAAGTGACGTCACGACCGGCACATAATACCATATACGCTACATCTACGTATATAGTACTATGTCAGCCTCAACAGATAATCCTACTCAATATCCCTACAGAAATTTCGACAGCATCTCCTCTAAAACTTTGACTTATCC
>JAJIYU010012171.1:0-14719 GCA_030144865.1 Tinospora cordifolia | reverse complement strand
ACCTTGAGGATTCAGAGGTTGTTGTTGTTGTCGTATCAGGGTTTTGCTAGGACAAAACCTCGATAGGTGCCCTCGCTGATTACAGTTGAAGCACCGCCCTTGTCGTCTTGCTAGCTCCAACTGTTCTTCGGTTTTGGGTCGATTTTGTTGTTGAGGCATATTGTTCCTGTTATTCTGGTTGGTATTTCTTTTTTTTTGAATCTCCTTGGTGATCTCTGTCACCTTCTGGCCTCTTATTTTTATTTATCAATCTTTGTTCAAAATTTAACTCTTGTTCAAGAATTAAAGCCCTGTCTACGACTTCTCTATATGTTTTCGGGCAGGCTGTCTTGATTAATTTTCAAATCTCAATCTTGAGACCCTAAGTAAAACGATTGATCTTCTGCTTCTCTTCACTGATTAACTCAAGTGAGAACTTGGCCAATTCAATAAATTTGGCCTCATGCTCGGCCACTGTCATCTCTCTTTGCTTTAGCTGGACAAAATCCTCCTGCATCTTCGTCAGTGTTGCTTCAAGAAAGAATTTTTCGTAAAATATCTCTTTAAACTCTTTCTAGTTCATTCTGCTGACATTCACAGTCGGGTCTGCCTTTACCATTCTCCACCAGCTTCTAGCTTGTCCCTTGAATTGATGGGTAGCTAGTGTTACCCTGGTAGGACCTGTTACTCTCAGCACGTCTAGGTGTTCTTCTAATTCCTGGTACCAATAGTCAACTGTTAGACTATCCGTAGTACCATAAAATTGAGACGGTCCCAGCTTTTTCAATTCTAGCAGCAATTTCTTGTGTTTATTGTCTTCCAGTTCTTCTGGTTCTTCCTGATGACCTGGAATCTCAGGTGCTGGCATTGGCTGCTGTATCAGAATTTGTTCCTGCACCTGCGGCTGTGGTGCCGCCTGATGTATTATTCGAGTCAGCATCTGTTCTACTTGCTCCATTACTCTTCTAGTAACCTCATTCATCAGATGTTCCATCCTGGCTTCAGCCATGCCGTTTTGTGCTTCCTAAGAGCCAGTGTCATCAGATGTAGCAACCCTAGGATCAGCCATTACCTACACATTAACCCCGACTTAGTATTTATTTATGTTGTTTTTGTTTAGTCTGTTCTACCATGACTCTAGATTTATGTTTCTAGGTTCTCGATTTGTCCAGTGGCCTAATAGTTTATAGTTCTACGTTCCTTTTGTGTATGGGTACAGGATTCGGTTTCAAAATAAATAAGCAATAAAGCATGCATATCACACAATCATACAATCAAGCTAGCACATCAAGGTTCCAAGCTTCCACCTAAGCTTTCAGGTTCAAGTGTCCCATACCACTCTACCCCTTCTACTTAGGTTTTCACCCAGAACAAAGCTGCACCCAAACAATTTCACAAGTGTCTCGATGTCCAAAGCTTCCCAAGCTCTACTACAGTTGACTATCCCATACCAGCCAAGCATAGGAAAACAAGTTCGTCCAAAGCCACCGATCACTCACCATACATGGCCCGTTATTTTTCGAGTTCAGGATTCCTCTATATCCTTGAATCCTATGCGTCCCATACCACATAGAAACCAAAGATACAGGATCCTCCCAATCTCGTGTCCTGACCACACAAGTGTTTCGTTTTCACACGTTATCAGTCTCTAGCTTATGCCCTAAAAGCTTTTATTTATGATCCACTGTGTCACCCTTAGCAACACCCAAATTTCTACCTAAGGTCTCTTTCCTAGACCTAGGTTCTTAAATCCTAGTCAGCATATCATTTGTACCTCAGTGAATTCCTAGCCCTTAATTACCACCTCTTGGTTTTTATATAAAAAATAAGTGTGTCCTTCAACTTCAACTACTCATATGAGTTGGTGAGACAACCTCCAGATCGGACGGCGAGACCGAAATCTACTTAGCAACCGTGCTTTCTAGAACGGGATAACTCATCTCTCTTTCAATGTTTAGCTTTACTCGGGACAAGGTTTACCCACTATCAGCTCAACTCGTAATCTCGGTATCCAAACAAAACAATTGAAAATGAATATCTCTTTTTGAAAAACATTTTTTTTTCAAAATCATTTCAGTTTCCAAAACAAGAAGTAGGGCTTCTAAATTAAATAAATAAATAGTCTTACCTGACTAGTCAATTCCTTCTAATTCTTGCCCAAGGCATCTAAAGCCTAGGCTCTGATACCACCTTTGTAACAACCCCAGCTCCCGATCTTTATCACATACGTCATAGGTGACGTGGTGGTCTCGTAGCTTATGACGTCATTTCTTCTGAGTGCATTCAGTCCTGCTTTCTATCTGAGAACTGAGGATATTACTTTTTTTTTCATCATTTATCTGTTAGTTTCATCAGTTCATATTCAAGGGACAAAATATAAATACAATAATCTCTGTATTTCAAAATAACTGAAAACATTGCTTCATTATCAAAGTTATGAATAATTTTGTGGGCTCCATAAACATCTTTTGATAATACAAATACTATCAACATCTGACATGATCAAATATAGTGGGTCACAAGCCCTACAATACATTTCATTTTCTACTATCCTCACACTATCAAATGAAGTCCTAAATTCATGAATTAAAATTTTGGAGAAGATTTGAGAAGCCTAGAATAGATTTGGAAAATTTTGCGCAAATTTGATGTATGGATTGTTTGCAAAAAAATTGGAAAAATTGTTGCGCAGTTAGGGCCATAAGCTAAAAATGTACCTAAGTGATGGGAATTGGGGATTTTGACCGTTTTGACCCAATCTTGACCTGAATAGCCTATGTTGACCCAATTTTGGCACAAATCGACCAAAAGTGACTAGGATGACCACATTGACCAGAGTTGACCAAGTTGACTAGGTTTGACCGATTGACCGAAATGACTCGAGTCGATCAAAACTGAGTAGAGACAGTGAGATTTAAGATTTGGCCACTGTAGGGATAGAACTGAGATTGAGTTTAACTGATGCAGATTCGAGATAATACTACGAGACTGGGCCAGTTGTCGACGGGACATCGGTACGCAGGACCCAAGGTGAGTAGTTTGACTCAGGTGTTTTTTTTTTACTTTTATTCCTTGCATAAATACATTTGACTGGTTTGAGATTGGTAGATGTATACTGGTAGTAAGGCCATAGCCTCAAGAGCTGAGCGTCGAGGTCAGGGTACTTGATATGATTGTAATGGACTCAAGGTCCAAGTGCCAGGGGTTAGGGCATATGATCAATGTGTCTAGCTCACGAACCCACTCGAGTCATGGCACTCGAGGACCGAGCGAGGGGTTAGGGTATTCGCAGATTACACCTAGTTCACAACCTGCGCGAGTGGCCAGTATGCCTGACTCAGGAGCTGCTCGAGCAATGACTATAGGTTGGGTTTGTTGAGTTAACCTAGCTTGGATATGTTTTTCTTATTGGCATGGATTTGAAATGTTTTCTAAAACTGATGCACTGTTTATATTTGTTTTCATACTATGTAATGTTTTCGAATGCATATTATTTTTACTACTCATGCATACATGCATTGTTTTGGAGTATTGGTTATAGTTGACATGCTGATCTTTCTACTCACTGAGCCACGTTGATTTTTGGCTCACTACTCTATCATCATTTCAGGTTCTACAGCGGTTGACAAAGGGAAAGACGTAGTGATCGCCTGACTCCCTCACGATTCTGTCCCTATTCTTTTGATCTTTTGATTAGAGGTTGGTCATTTTGTACATATGTAAGGGGTGATTATGTATTTTGGACAAGACTAATGTTTATTGAAATGTTTCCGCTTTGGATGTTGCTTATTTTTGCTTTTAAGCGTCCCAGTTATTCTGATATCGTCTGTTGTATGAGTTTTGGAAATGACTTAATAGTGGTTGGGCGACCTCAATTTGGTGAGAGGGTTCGTTAGCCCACTGTGTCGGTCAAGCCGCCCTTGGCTTAGAGAAAGTGTCCCGATAATTTCGATCAAGAGAAGAAATGATTTCATGGCACAAGATCAGGGTAAGATTAATGGGTTTGTTGTGAGCATAAAAAACTCTGAAGCTGGTGGAAAAGGTAGACGAGCAAGAGCTGCTACTCTTCATGCATGTGACCCGATAATATCCACATTCTTTAAAAGTTGAAGGAAGGACACATGAACTCGGGTACCGCTCTTATCAGTAAACAGTGTACTGCCCAGTAAATACAAAATAAAAGCTCTGATAGTTGCTTCAACATTGTAGTATTCATTTGCATTCTCTTGGACGTACCAAAGAGATTTTTTAGCCATCTTTTGCTTATTGTGAGCCCTTTAGCCTTTCTAATCTCTTCAGTAGCTTCTTCTTCAGAAACATTAAGGCACTCACACACCAACTACAGAACACCATCAAACTTCATTGGCTTTACTGAAACCAATTTTTCCATCACTGTAATGCGAACATCATCAAGTGTAATCGACATCTCACTGAATGGGAGGTAAAATGTGTTCGTCTCTAGTTGCCACCTCTCAATGAATGTCGATATTAGCGTCCTATTAGCATAGCTATAGGAACAAGTGATCAAATATCTCAATTCAGATTTATTGATCAACTCCTGTAGGCGAACTTGTTCTGGGTGACATTCAAGGTCCCAAGACTTGATCATATTCCCATGGTTATTACATTTCAATGGACCTCGATACTACACTCACATAATTTTTTTTTCTAATTATTAATAATTCCTTGTTGACAAAATAAAAATTTTATTGTAAACTACTTTCAATAATATAAATTTACCTCATTCTTCCATACTGTTGCAACAACATGGCGCTTAAAACTCTTAAAAATAGACATATCACTCGGACCACCGAGAAAAGGTCCAAAAATGGCTTCACCTTCTTCATGCTCATCATGCTCTTGGCCGAATTCATGTTCTTCAGTTTCATCTTCTACATACTGTGGGGAGCTTTCACTGACTGGCAGAAGATTAGATCTTGCCACCACCATAGCTCGCCTCCGGGATGTTGTCAAAGGAGGCCTCGAAGAATATGCACTTTCTAATTGAGTGCTCGGTATATTTTTTGTAACCGTTTTCTTCTTTGGTGCCATTGCTCCATAAAATATGACTAATCAGTAATTTATTGTAATATTCAAAAGCAAATAAACATATAAATAAATAAACAGTAATTATAATGTGGAATAAGACTCTAACAAAGAGTTTCAATCTATGTACACAATATTGGCCCAGTTGGGCCGAAACTTTTGCTCAAAGGAAGGGTATCGGTTGAAGTGAGCCGAGACTTCTGCTCAAGGTCTAAGCCCACTACACCGAGACCATGGTTGGGGTCTTGACTAGTGTGACCGAGATCTTTACCTCAGGTCTCAGCTCATGTAGCCGAGACTCTATGGAGAGTTTCAGCCGCACTGGTCCGAGACTCTTGAGAGAGTCTCGGCCCTATGTTGCCGAGACAATCGCCGAAGTTTGGCCGTTGGGATGATGAGCCGGTGAAGAGGGATGATTTTGGGTGGTTAACTTTTAATTAGACTTTAAATAAGGGTAGTTTAGTATTTTCAACAAAAAGGTGAGGCTGATTTATCAATTCTTTAACAATTGTGGGGTAAACTTAGTATTCGGGGTGAACTAATCCACATGTGGGGTGGTTTGAGCCCCACCCTTTTTTAAAGGTTCCGAAAAATTTTATAATTTTATACTTATAGGTGAATTTTACTTCGATTGTCTAAATTATTGAATTCATTTGGTTGATTTTATCGAAATTTTTCGAATTTTAATACCATGTGCATGATTTGAAGAGATTAAACAATTTTTAAGTAGAGTGCGACTAAATAAATTTTATTAAACTGTTTAACCACCTCACTCTTTTAGGTAGTTTTTTTCTTAAAAATTTCTTAAACTATCTTTAACTTGTGCTTTCTTTTCTTATTCAAGAACCTTTTGTGCTACTTTTTTTTTAATTTTCCCTAGGTGTGTTAAAAAAAAAAACCAAAAAATAAAAGAAAGAAAGAAAGAAATAGGTCCATAAATCACAGTGTTTAGGTTTGCCACCCTATCTTGAAGGAAAGAAATACATCATGTAAACTAAATTTTATTTTGTTTTTATTTAGAAGAAGATATGAATGGGATATAAATAATTAATATTTGTGGTAATGGTAGTTTAAAAAATTTATAAAAATAAAATAGATATGAGGTGGTTAAATAATTTAATGAGATTTATTTTGTTGCATTCTTTAAGTATATTATCACAAAATGTGGCAAAGAAGTTTTCTTTTGTGCTTCTTTCTACGTCAAATTAGTCCTAATAGCCTTAGAAACTGCCTCTTCAATACATCTATTTTAACTTTTATTAGTTCTCTTTTAGTAGAATGCTTTAGGAGTCAAAACCGGATGCATGGGTGGTGCTAAAGGCATGCCTATATTCCAATTTAGACATCTATAATTGAAGCTTTGACATTCTCATTGAGTTCATACGTTCATGAATTGTTTGTAAAAGCTTCTTTGGCATCTTCAATTAGCTCAAACTGCTCCTCATCCATTGCATTCAAGACGGTATTTAAAGCTTTGGCGTTGGTCACTAATGTTTTCTTTTCCTAATCATTATATTGCTCTTCTAGCTTGATAGCTATCTTGCTTTCAGCATTTGTCATCGTTGGATGTTTCTAGCTAACAATTATGAACTTTTATGCATTCCCATCGAATGTTTGATTAAAGATCTTCAAGGTGGTCTTTCAATAGGAATGCTTCTTTCTCACAAGACAACATCCTTGGAATCTTGATATTATTAAACTCAATAATCAAACTCCCTAAAATATAACAACTTGAGTAGGTCACAATTTAATCAAACTAAGTTTTGAGTATCTTACAAGCTATGCTAAGTGTAACAGACTCGACTTATGACTAAGCCTTACACAAGTTTAAAAGTGTAAAGATTAAAGACTTGTAAAAGTTTCTACGAAGTATATATCTCCATAACATGAGGTATCTTTGATTATTTATATTTAAATGATTCAAAATTAAAAACTTTGATGAAACATGTTATCAAGTATTACCAAAAAAAAATGTAGGACAATTCTATTTCAAAAAAAAAAAAAAAAAGAAAGAAAACCCCATAACCAAGTTTGAATACTTTGTTGGGTCCCTTATTTAAAACCTACACTTGGTAACTTTATGTAACGCCCTACCTCTCGAAACATTCACAATTATTATATTGATCTCATACTTAAAGAAACATAAACATATATTATTTTTGTCACATGGCATCGTTAAGAATCGAGATATTATTTGTTTCACACATCAATAATAATTCCCCTAGTCCCACCAAATCATATCCCACAAAATCATATAAGTAATAAATAAATAACAAATATATTTATAACTAAAAATACTAGATGACATATTTATTCAATTTAACCCAAAAATAATTAAACTAACATCTGGCCTCATGGCCGACTTCCAAATAATAATTCAATAAATAAAGTAGTCAACGCTGATCTAGACCCATACCCTATTAAAATAGGAAACAACTCTTAATTTAAGAGTAACCTTGTTAGTAATGTCTACTACTATTAAACTACTCTATAGTGTCAAATCGATATGAGCTTTCTCTTACTGGTTATCTAAAAAATAAGAAATGGGGTAAGCTCAAAGAGCCCAGTGGATCATACATAATACATCTCAAGCATTATTAACGTCAAAACACATAATATGCAAACATTTATCAAACATTAAACATTTCAAGCAATTCTATTATTTTTTCAGTTGACATTCAGACCGAAAGGACTATCTTCGGTGTTCTCATCAAAACAACAAGCGCTCAGCGCTAATGACAAGGAGGAGTCATGCCCATCATCCAATGTTGAGGAACTAGGGTCCAACCTAGTGTTCTACTTCAAATATAGTATAAATTTTATAATTTGAAAATACTCACAGTGGTTAATTGTGATTCACTGAGCATGTACGTGGTTCAATTCTTGATTATAATGATCTTAAAGTGTTTAACAAGATCAAGTGTTTAGCATGCTCAACATCTCATATTTTTCACACATAACTTAAAAATATTATGAAAACATGAATTTAGTATGTACACGACTATAACACATGTTATTCAATACGTAAAGCATATCACTCATCATATCATACGTGCATGAATTCAATCAATAACAATTATGAAATAATCATACCCTAGAATGCTATTAGGTATTCAATCAAACAAGTATAAAATCATATTCTATATTTAAAACTAAAATAATACAAAAGAGCACTATAATCATTTTCACCTTATTAGTGTGAATCTTCAAATCCTTTTCTTCGTACACTATAGTCCTAACGGTTTTAAATTTTCAGCCTAAGATATTTTTAAGAATTATTATCTTCACTCATAATTTTAATATACCCCAAATTTATATAACTATTTGTCTAATTGTATGTATATATCTATAATTAATATTTTTTTAGATAACTACATCATGTATTGTGTATATAAGGTTGTAGTTATTATTTATTATTTAATATTAGTAATATGACACACACATATACAAATAAAATATAGGTATACACATGCATGTGTGTGTGTGTAAAGATCTATAACTGAATGTGTAAAATAAATAATAAAAATGATTATTTTATCATTGAATATATAAAACAAGGATTTATGTTGCTATGTATAATAGAATATATAATAATACAACAATAATAATATTAATACTGCATCTATAATAGCATAGATACTACCTAAATCACTGCATGTATATAAGTGAATTGAATGTATATATTTATATATTATGAAACTTACTGAATCCATTGCATATTATTCTCATATGTAATAAATCTGTTATACATTGCACACACATATTGTTATAAATATATATAAATATATATTATTCCCATATGTAATTATCTGTAATTCTAACATATATATAAACTAAAATTTGATATACCTCCATGTAAAGAGGTCCCTAACGGATTTGAATTCATAAGTTAATATATTTATATTCATCCTCAACCAATTTGCCCAATTTTAATATATATATATATATATATATATATATGTATGTATGTATGTATGTATGTTTATGCCCATCCGCTAATCGATTATATATGTATTATAAATCTGTTAACTGATTTTTTATATATATTACAAAATCTGTTAACCGATTTTATATATATTATAAAATCTGGTAATCTATAAATATTATATATATTCTCACCCATGTATAAATATTATGTAAAACCTGTTAATCTCATATATATATATATGCATTCACCCATGTTAACCAATTTGAGTTGGTGTATAATCTGCCATCTGTTAAGTGTTAGCCGATTTAAAAATAAAAGCACTCATCGAATATATATATATATATACACATTGTTAGATGGTTGACTGATTGGCTTCATAAATGATAAATGTACACTACCTCAATCGGTTTTGAATTCACATATATATATATAATCAATTTTTTTTTCTTTTGTTCAACCCATTGGTATATATATATATTACCACTAATTATGTATTTTTCTCAACCCATTCCTAAAGAATCTAAAGAAAAAGGAAATAAATCATACATTTGATTGTCAATCCACTCTTTTAATGCATTTGGAGAACTCCGTTAATGGCTTCTTGATGAACCTTTATTCTTCTTTAGCGGCTCTAGGGTTGTAGAAAAGTTTATAATGCTTTTAAAATAAAAGAAACTAAGTTTTAGATTAGAAATTCTACGCAGTCTCCTAGTTGTAATTGTAACAACGTAGGCCCACCGTGATAATATTGTCCACAGCTTAGTCATCACTGACTAGATACAGGGTTTTGTTCTTGGCAAGATGTAACACCCCGAAGTTTCGCAAGCGTGCTACGTTGCGAGTCAATATGAAATGAGATATTATTTTTGTGAAAATATGAGACTTTATGTAGCTTGTGTGCGTTAATAATAATAATAAACAATTTTTAAAAATATAAATTTAGGTCGAAAGATAAAAAATTCAAAAATTGAAATTCATTGAAAAGATAAATATGAGTATAACAAGATAAAAATAAACTTATATCCAATATTAATTGGAATTAGTTTGGAAAAAAATAAAAATAAAAATATTTATATACATGATAGAAGAGTTAAAGTGATTAAATGATTAAGTATTGGTATTATTATTATTACATATTAATGCTTATAATAAAGTTTAAAAAAATTAAATAATCAACAAATACAAAAAAAAAATTATAAGGAAATTAAATCAATTTTTGAATTTTGGTTGAAAAAAAAAATCTGAAATTATAGGTGCAACCTGAATTTTCTGGTTTGGTTTGGGCAGTGTGGTTTGGGCGGTGAAAGAAGAGCCAGACAAAACAAAGGGAAAATCTGGGATTTGATTTTTAACTTCTCTCATGGCTGGCCGTGATTTGAAGTTCCAGGCGTGAAATTTTGGTTCAGTTGCTGGAATTTGAAGTATAAAGAAGATGACGAATTGAAGCTTCTGGGTTGGAGCGTAATGAACCAGGAAACAGGGGAAGGTTGTGGCAATGTAAAAAGGGATGGAGTTCAGGTTGGGACGTCCAGATAATGAAGAAGAAGACCGAAACTGCTGCTGCTGCAAGATGAAGAAGAGAAGATGCAGCTGCTGCTATTGTCGTTGCCAATGCCGGACGGAGGAGAAAAGGAAGTCAGCAATGGTGATGCCGCTGCTTTGGGGAGTTGTTGCATGAGCAGAGGAAGGAAAGGAAAAACAGAGGACCCGAGCTGTTACATCTCACGCAAGGGAAGAAGAGCAGAGCATGGTGGCTCTGTTGCTGTAATGGTGATGGTCGTTGCTGCTGCTACCCGAGCGTTGTTTCTGCTGCAGAATGAAGACATTGATGATGATGATGGCTGGTGAGACGAACAGAGGGAGGGAAGGTGATCAGAGCAACGGTACTTCACTGCTGTTATAGCTGCTGCAACTGTCAAATGAAGAAGAAGCAATGCCGGGAAGATGAACAGAAAGCAGGGAAGGAAATGATACAATGAGCAACTTGATTGAACTGAAGCACTATTACGGGTTTAGTGTAACTAAGATCGTGGCGTTGTAAGATTGAAGGAGGAGAAAACCTGAACGGGATTGGAGACGTAGTGGACAGAGAAGAGAGGAAACAGAAGGTGGTAGAAATTTCCCTCATCGGCTGGTGGGTGACCGAAATAAGAGATTCCTACAAATAACTCCAACGAAAGCAATAAGCCCTAAAGATCGGCATAATTAGGTGAGCGTGACTTCCTTACTCATATGTATTATATAGATTTAAGATTCAAAGCATTTGATTGAATAGTTTTAGGTTATTAGAATTTTAGTAGGAGAATTGGTTAAAATCGTTTGGCCTATGTGAATGATGTTGTGATGTATGATGAATTGTTTAGTCCATGTGTAATTCGTTCATGACATGATCTTGCATTTAGACTTACTCAATTATGACATGCCTGAATAAAGAAATAAGCATTAGATCTCATTGTTTACTCACACATCTTATCATGTTGAATTATCTGCATAGTTTAATCATTTTCCTAGTGAACTATGTGATGCTTAATGTGTTTGAGATTGTTTGTAAAACTAAAATAAGACAATGGTTTATTAAGAATCCACGTATCGGTACGATTAACGAGCCTGAAGCGGATCGAGGTGGCATTTCCTATATGTTACTGCTTGAGATTGTCGAGCTACAAGGCGGATCATAGGTATTCCCACCCAGAGCTGACTGTAACAGCTCGAAGTCTTTAGGAGATGATACGATGTCTGGGTAAGTACGCTCTCTTAGGCTGTGATGTGAATGTCGATTGATTTGAGACGGTTATTGAAACCCTCTGAGATTGGATTGGATCACAGGAAATACCGAGAGGCGTCTCAACCCTCTTCCGGTCTTAGATCCCGACTAAAACAAATGAATGTTTGAACGCTTAATGTTTGAAAGTCTTTGTAATGCTTGGATTGGGTATGTATAATGCATGCGATGTGTAGGATCGATCCACTGAGCTTTCGAGCTCACACCCACTTTATTTTCTATATACATACAAACGTAGACTATGTTACTTATATCAGATGACGCACAGTTTGAGTGGATGACTCATTGGGGAGGTCGTTCAGGATAGGAGACTTGAAAGTCATGTTTAATTATTTCACTGGTTAGTTTTAATGTAATTACTGTGGTTTCAACATTTGTTTATTTTTATCTTTAAATGGTTTTTCTTGTTTAACGATTTGGGTTTAATAATAGTCTTTAAAGTTATTCCGCTGTGTTGTTTATGAATTATCTTGAGAAATCTGGTGAATGTGTCAAAAACTTATTTTGATTCTTTTGTTTTGTATAAGAAATGATCCAGACATTGACTTGACAACTAAGGGTTAGAAACTAAATTTTGAGGCAAGAGATTTTGACAAAATGAAATTTTTCAGTAGCACCTTGGTTTTCCTCGGGCGACGATTCACACGTGAGAAAGCACGTGAACGGAGGTCCGGTTGAAAATTGGGGTGTTACACAAGAGTCGAACCTGTATCTCCAAAAAGCGTTCGGCACAATGAGACACTCTCGATTGCACATTTAGCCCAAGTATCCTCCTAGAGTCAGACTAATGTGGGATATTATAATTCACCTCCCTTGGGAGCAAACTCGTCCTTGAGATTCACACCTCTGGTATACATAAAGCGACTTTGATACTATTTGTAACAAGCCGGGCCCGCCGTAACGATATTGTCCCCACCTTAGCTACCACTAACTGGGTGCAGGGTTTTGTTTTTGGCAAGACTCAAACATGAGTCTCCCAAAAATGCTCGGCACAATGAGACACCCTCGATTGCACATATAGCCTAGGAATCCTCCTAGAGTCAGACCGATGTGAGATATTACAGTAGTAGAATACCAAGTTTCCAGTTGTTATAATACATACAACTTAGTCTCTCAGTTGTACGAGAATACATAATTTTTTAATATTTATCTGTTTATATATATATATATTCAACTATTACACTTTATGTCAATTAGATGGCTAGGTAACAAATTATTTCTTCCAAAGCACATCCCATTTGTTTTGCTTGTAACAATTCAATTAATTCCCTAAAAAAATGTTATTCAAACGCATTTCAAGTAATTGTATTAAAATTTGACTTATTAGCCTTTTGGGGCCTATTACTTAAAACTTAAACCCGCTAACTTTATGTCAATTTTGAGTCGACTTATCATGTGGTAAGCTATATCATCACTCAATACCTCGTCATGCACTCCAAAAATAACAAATTAATTGACACATTTTTCATGTTCTCTTTTCATCTTTTAAGGGAATAAATGGAGGTAAGGGAAGTTGAAGGTCGGGTACGTGGAAATGTGAGTGCGTTCCTGGTGATCAGAGCTGCTCTCAACGAACCCACTAATATCAACGATGCCTATGGCAACGAACTGCTCCCTCGCATGTTTTGACTGGAAGAACCGTCTACTTGCTATCCCAATCTATTATCTCACTCACTCAAATATATAATCTGACTTGTGTTTTTACAACTATTCTTTTTTAATGTTTAATATTTAAAACTAATCGTAAATTAGATTACAAATTTTCATATTTCAAAAAATAGTTGTACTACATTTTATTAATGTTTTCTTAATTTATTCAGTAATTTTCAACTTATTTTATTTGTTGTAATTTGATAAATTTTATTTTTTTGAAATATTAACCCCATGTAAGGCCCATGTCCTAGATTAATTTTTAAAAAGTGAGAGAATGATTATTTGATAATTTTGGTTACAGTTATATGTTCAGATAATGTTAAATATTTTAATAGTTTCAATTTTTAAAGTATAATGTTATAATAGAAAATAATAAACTTAAGAATTTAGTTTTTTTTTTTTTCATTACCCTAAAATTTCTCCTATTTTTCAAGAAACTAATTTCTTGTTTTGAATTTTATCCTTTTATTTATATAATATATTATTTTATCAACCTGTCTGTCATATTCAGTAAAAAAAATGACTTTAACCTTATTTTTTACATTCTTTTAGCTAGAAATATAATTTTCTTCAACAAAACACAATGTATTTTTATTTTTAAAAATGCATTATGTTCTTTTGAATAATTAACATACAGTTTTTTCCCTCTTTAATCAAAGTTACAACAAAAGTGTAAGAAGAGTTAGGAAATAAATGATTAACATAAAAATATTTAATAGATAGGAGACCTATTAATTAGTATTTTTACCACCTATTTTTGACATATAAATTACGTACAAGGGATATCTTGGAACCATGCATGTATCACTACTCACTGCGCAATATATCTAATGTACACTGCCAAGGAATATGCCAAATTCATGCATACTTAACATTTTCTTTTCATTGAAATTTGTATTGAATCAGTTAAAAATAAAATATTTCCCATTATTCTTTATCTTTTGTTTTTCATTTATGGGTAACAAAATAAAATTTGAGAATATTTGATAAATTTTAGGCCTTATTTTTATTAAATATAAAAAAGGTAGAAGAAAGTGGTATGTGATTCTTATATATATATATATATATACATATATTGGCAAATTTTAAGCTAAAAATTGAATAAATATATATTGTACATCTGGAATTAATTCAATGAATTTCAAATGCTCAGCAGAATTGAAACAATCTCCATTAAAAAATAATAAGAAAAAAAATAAAAATAAAAATAATACCTTTATAAAAAAATTGCCCCAAGCTACTTTGAATTGTACAATTAAAATGGGTCGGCACCTCCCTAGCAAATTAGGTGAACAAGACCACTCGAACCAAACAACTACTACGACATCTCA
>JAJIYU010012170.1:0-14718 GCA_030144865.1 Tinospora cordifolia | reverse complement strand
TGTTGGCGGTGGTTATGGATTTGGGATTTTCTGATGAGGAACGTGATGGGATTATGGAAAAAGGAATGTCATAAACAAAAAGGGAGACATGATTACGAGAGTTGGAGTTACTTGAAGATGTTATAATGATCAAAATAGAGGTAGATTGTGAGGAATGATGGAGTAACGATGTTTGATTTTTGGCTACGCGAAGAGCAACATACCACGAAGAAATTTCGTCACTAGTGTCGCTCCCGCGAAGGAGAAGAAGAGAGGTAAAATATATGTATTTCTAGATTTTTAAAATTTAGATGGTATGAAATTTATTTTTAAATAATTTAGATACAAAAATAAAATAAAATTTGAAAATTTAACACTTTATTAAATATTTTGGTAGAAACATAAGTTTCGATTATAATTAACAAAGCTTGAAAAATTTAAAGTTTTGAATAGGGGAAATCTTATTTCGTTTAGAAATTAGATGCAATTAAGAAATATCAAAAATCTTCTTATTTAAACAATAATTTATTAAATCAATTACGAAAATTGGTTTAGAATATTTGTTTAACAATTTAAATTAAGTAAAATTTAATATTAGACTATTTATTAATTATTGAGCATGAGAATAAATTGATTTAATAAAATTAAAGTAATAAATCTTCTAAATTAGGATTAGAAAAATAGATTTCTAGCACATAAATACTTTTGTTTAACATTAGAAGTTAAAAATTTAATAATTCAATTAGTTGAAAACATGAAAAAATAAACTTTGGGAGTTGAACATCTTTTATAAGAAAATAATAAAATCTTAGGCCCTGAAACTAAACTTAGAACATTTCGACGTCTTATTTTGTTCGTAATTAAATTAATTATGATATTAATAAATTATTTAAAAATGAATAAACCTTATAAGCTGAGAAATCGATCATAAAAGTCTTTAATTTCAAATTAAGAAATTTGGAAGACTTAGAAATGGTATTAAATTTGATTTCATGAAATTTTAGAATAAACCTGAATTAGTTGAAATTTATATTTAAATTTCATAATAAATCTAGAGATTCGTTTAACTTAAGCATAATTTTATTAAGGGTTAAATTTCAGATTCTATAATTTTAGGGGACCGAACGTCTCACAAGAGAGTAAGGAGTCTTGAAGATCGGCGAAATCAGGTAGGCGTGACTTCCTTGCTCATATATATTATATGGATTTGAGATTCAAAGCATTTGTTTGAATAGTTCTAGGATTACTAGAATTTTGTTAGAAAATTAATTGAACTTGTTTGGCGTGCTTAGATGATGGGTGATGATTTATTTAAATTGTGCTTTGTTTATCTATGACATGCGTTAATAGGAAAACATGCATTTAGATTTCATTATTTACTCATGTGAATAGCCTGCATTATTTGATTTATTTTCCATGATATGTGTGATGGTTGACATGATTGAAATTGTTTGTAAAACTAAAATAAGACGATGGTTTATTAAGAATCCACGTACCGGTGCGATTGACGAGCCCGAGATGGATCGAGGTGGCATCTCCTATATGTCACTACTTGAGATTGTCGAGTTACAAGGCAGATCGTAGGTATTCCCACCCAGAGCTGACTGTGACAGCTCGAAGTCTTTGGGAGATGGTATGATGCCTGAGTAAGTACTCTTTCTTAGGCTGTGATGTGAGTATCGATTGATTTTAGATGGTTATTGGAACCCTTTGAGATTTGATTGAATCACAGGGAATACCGAGAGGCATCTCAACCCTCTTCTGATCTTAGACTTCGACTAAAACAAATGAATGTTTGAACGCCTAATGTTTGAAAATGTTGGTAATGTTTTGGATTGGGTCTCTATAATGCATATGATGTGTAGGATCGATCCACTGAGCTTTCGAGCTCACTCCCACTTTATTTTTCAGGTACATCTGGACATAGAGTATGTTAACTTACATCAGAAGACTCACAGTTTAATTGGATGCCTAATTAGGGAGGTCATCGATAGGAGACTTAGAGGTTATGTTTTATGTGTTTTTACTAGACTGTTTTAATGTAATTACGTTAATTTGAACTTTAGTTTATTTCATCTTTAAATGACTTTTCTTGTTTAACGATTTTGGTTTTAATAATAGTCTTTAAGGTTATTCCGCTGCATTGTTTATGAATTATCTTGGAAAATCCGGTG
Source organism: Tinospora cordifolia (assembly GCA_030144865.1). Classification (NCBI taxonomy): domain Eukaryota; kingdom Viridiplantae; phylum Streptophyta; class Magnoliopsida; order Ranunculales; family Menispermaceae; genus Tinospora; species Tinospora cordifolia. The sequence continues at coordinate 12,565 of JAJIYU010012170.1, read as the reverse complement.
AATGTATTGAGAACTTATTTTGATTCTTTTGTTTTGTATAAGAAATTTATCCAGACATTGACTTGAAAACTAATGGTTAGATACTGAATTTTGAAGAAAAGAATTTTGACAGAACGAGATTCTCAAGTAGCATCTTGATTTTCATTGGGCGACGATCCACACGTGAGACATTACGTGAACGGAGGTCCGGTTGAAAATTGAGCTGTTACATCGGTAATACAAACGAGGTTTTTCATTTTATTTTTTGAATTCAATTATTAAATTAATTTCAAACTAAAAATTTAACTAATTGTTGACTGTTATTAACAAATATATAAACAATTACTAATTGTTGTTTGGGTTGCTTGAAAAGTTGTAAACTATTAAAAAATTTTTTTTTAGTATAAATAATATATTTTTTCAAAGAGATGATTTGAACTTTTCTAGAACAATATTGATAAACGAATATTTCTGTTGGCCAAAAATCATTTTGAGGTGTCACGATTTGATTTGAGAATCTTATTCTGGGAGACAGTCCCCAATTGATCTTTAAGCATGCAAAGAGAGGTGAAATTTTGTCTTTAAGACACTAAAACAGCAAGAAGGTTGAAACTATAGCAGCTTCATAACTCGACAAGAAGGTTGGTCGGTATGTCGACCATGGATATCCTTGAGGTACTCTTCCAGCCGAGTTGACAACTAAGAAAAGGGATTCATCTAAAATTGACAACTAAGAAAAGGGATTATTATTAGTAAAAGAGTTGTTGTTCTCGTTTATTTTCTAGTTCTTTTTTTTCAAGCTTTTTCTAGTTTTGTTTAGTCTAACAAGCCGTTCTCATTGGAGTTGGAGCAATTTCTTGGCGAGTTATTTCTTTTTTGCATTGTCATCTTCGATGTTGGTAAGATTTTACATAAAAATTGACGTTTTGACTATGGAAAGAATACGGGTGAAGCTGTAGTTAACTCTGCAAGCATGAATCAAGAATCAAAAGCACTAGATATGTAAGAGCCTTTGGCTTAGTTGAAAGAGCATAAGATCAAGCATGGAAGACAACCCCAAAAGAAGGGCTTTACACAAAAGTTTGCTTGTTTCTACAACATTGAGAACAATGTCAAAAAGATTTCATAGACGGTGTTTGAGCAGCAATGGACATTGCAAATGCTTCTTCCTAAACAACCGCAAGCACTAAAATTGAAAGATGAAGATGATGCCATAGTGTTTGCTCTAAGGGTTAGGAGATGAAGAGTACCAACTATTACTAAGATGATACCATAGTGTTTTCTCTACGGGTTAGGACATGAAGAGTAGCAACTATTACTAAGATGTCCAAAGCAAAGAGATTTTCCATTGGAGAACCTATGACATTCCTTAGAAGCAAAAAAGGAGGAACAATAGTGCTTACTCGTATTGCAATTGATTTGTATCCTAGAGAGCTGAAAAAGGAGTCAAAGACAGATGAAGATTAGCTCATTTGACGTCACCGGGTCAACCATGTGATCAAGTCTAGCATAAATTGAGAGAGATAGATATAGATATGTCAATTTGTCGTGAGAAATTCTAGGGAGCTAGACTTGTCCATGCCAAATATGTGGTGACCTTCAATAACCATTTATCAAGGAGATCTTCCAAGCCATTCCCTCAAAGAATGTCAAAGTAGTAGACCTTAGGGTGTTATGATTTGTAAAGGCTTCCAAATAAGTCTCGACAAAGTAGCTAAAGAATGACTTTGGAGATGCTAGGCTCAATGTGGATGATCATGGAGATGAAATCGTCATCTCCACATTTTTTTTTATAAGGCTAAAGTTGGGGAGATTTCATTATTTGTAGGCCAAGAAGAAATCTCAAATGCATAGAGAAGTTGTAATGCCCTGTGTAATAGTTTGAAAAAATATGTTTTTGATTATCGCAACTAAAATAGCCCTGCTGGGGTAATCAAACAAAGGATTCTCCTGGATCTGCCCCTTGAACTAGTTATGGATTAATGGGTTCTTGGTGAACTGGATGAGGGTGACCAACCACATCGCCACTTATCTCTCTATCATTCGGGCTTTTGTCCCTATCCACATGTGATTGATAAATCCAATAGATACACTACCATGGTAATGGATACACTACCGTTGTAGTACATGGCATGCATGAAAAACTACATTTTATCTTTTAATACACATGACTCGATCAAACTCGCCACCATGGTTCTTCTATGCTTAACTGATATTTAAGGATAAGGGTCATGAATTGGATGGTGTTCTACTAAGAATAACAACTATGATTCTTAGATTATCAGCCCCATCTCACAAAGACTCCAAAATCTGTCCAAACACTAAACTAGAGTCTCTCTTTCCCTCTCCCATAAATAAGTGATGAATTATCTTGCTCTCTTCACATCCTGGTCAAATTCCATTCCTCCTTCCCTTCTCAAGTCATCCTAGAAGAGAAAACAAGAAGAACGACACCTAAAGTTTGAGATTTCATGCCATAGACTTTCGTTAAGCCAGTTAGAAGGTAAAATGTTGTTCTAAACTTTGATCTTTGTTTCTTTTCCCTTCCTTCGTGAGAATTAACCTTTTGGAAATCCTTGAGATTCATGCTGGTTTTTCACCATTAAAATAGATCCTTGAACCATTCCAAAAGGATCCAAGAAGTCGCTATGAAAACATAACTCATCATCAAGTTATTTCGAGCAAGTTGCGAAGAATGTTTCTATATGATTCTAATACGTAACTTTCTTCCTTTGACATTAAATTAAAGATACTAGGATGTTAAGATCATTAGAAAAGAAGAGATGGAAGAAAAGCATACATGACTACATGATTTTGTTCAAGTTACAACGGTATTGCCTATGATTATTACGGTTCTGCACCCTTTTTCCTCTTTGTTTTTTTCACACTTTTGTTTTGGTTACTACGATAATGCACTTCACTACCATGGTACCGCACCCTTACTTGCATATACACTTTGATTTATATTTTGGTTACCATGTCACTATAATTGCTCTCTTTTTTTTTCATTCTAGTTATCACAGTAATACGATAGGCTACCACGATAATGTGTCTTGTGCACCACTCATTTCTCATGCAATCATTCTGGTTACAACAGTACCAAGAAGAAAAAAATGTGAATTAACCATTCTAACATCCCATTTAGGCACACTGATTTTGTATCGAGTAGAGGGTCATCCATCTGGGATCTAAGAATATTAGGGAATGTTTTAGTTACTAAGAAAAATGTTTTAATTTCCAAAGGTTGAGAACTTGAGATGGGTTGAAACAACAATACAAGACTCAAGGGAATCAATTGACAAGTTGGAGATGATTATCCTACTCTTCAGTATTATTTTGGTTTTAAATATAGAACACAATTGTTTGTTTATCTTGATTGAATACTAGAAGCATGCTAGGATTTGATTATAAAATGTTTGGATGGTTGTATATATGATATGATTGATAACATATTGTATGATCCTAAGTATGAGAAATATCGTTTTAAGAATATGTTGAATGTTAAATAACATGACCTATGTGGCCTTATGCAAAATGAGTACCTGTTTTTACAATATTTCATATGGTCACATCCTTGAATTTTGATGTTATTGGGCATGCAAGAGAAGTGAAGTTGTCTATTTAACCACCTAGCGGGATGATGATTGGCCATTTGGTGTCATTGTGGGTGTCCTTAACCAAGATTGTTTGTTTTTGAGAATGACACTACTATCATGGTTGGTTATAGCGGTGAGATGGGATTGAGAGTCACAAAGGACCTCACTCCCAAGTTAAGGTCTTGAATAGGTAATTAGCCTTTGGGTGTTACCTCTAGATGATTTCTCGAACCAATAGAGGGACATTGAGGTGAATCATTTCAGTCTTAACTATAACCTAATAACAATTGAATTAGTTGTATTGCCTAATGTTTGATAAGTGTTTGCATGTTCTGTATTTTGACTTGAATAATGTTTGAGATGTATCGTGTATGATTCACTAGGCTCTTGAGCTCACCCCACATTTAATTTTTTAGGTGACTACTGATGGAGTTCTTGCTAACGAGCAAGACTAGTTATTCCTTCATAGTAGTAAGTTAGTCTTATGATAGAGCCTCTTGAGTTATGTCTTTTATTTGTGGCATGTAGTCTTCTCATGTGGGTTTCGAGTATCAATGACTATGTTATTATTTTATTTTATTATCTAAAACTAGGCCATGGGACCATAGTTTAGTTGTCATTATTGATATTAATTTAAATTTTTTTTCAATTAAGATATCATCCCAAGGTTTCTATTATTCATTTTCTGAATCGGTTTCTATTATTTATACACTCTGTTGTATTATGGGATGTGACTTGGTGAGACTAGGGAATCATGATGTGTAAATTAGTAATATCTCGGTTCTTAAATAGTAATATGTGACAAAAGCATATATGAATGCATATACGTATCTAACTATGAGATAAATGTAGCAATTGCAAATAATTCAAGAACTAGCGTGTTACACACTAAAATTTTAATCCTAATCAACAATGGTTTTAAATCTAATTGATCTCGATTACCAACAATTAATTATAGTCAAGAATTGATTGACTCAATTAGTGTAATGCAAATACCAAGAATGTTAAAAAATTATCCTATAGTCGAAACAATCAAATTAGTCGACGAGTTTTATGTCGAAATGCTTAGGATATTGACTGAAATATATATTCGTGTATGTGTGTGTGTAATGTGTTACATGAAATGCAACAATATGCTGCATCACTGCCAGTGACCCCAATAGTATAATGCAACATATAATACCCTAAAATCTTAAATGAAATTAATCCCTGTAATTAACAATAATTAATTTAAAATAGATAAGAAATAAATGAAAATAATTAAGGGTGAGCCAAAATGGGCTAAAAAAGGACATTAAAGAGAAAAGAAGAAAATAGAGAGAGAAATGCCTATTACTGTTAGAGTCACTTCCTTAGGGAAAAAGATGAATCGATTGGCACAGTGCCCTGATAAACTTGCTTGCAAGTCGAGCTCACCAGAACACGGTTAAGCCTCTTTCACTACATTGTACATCACATCATCAGAGTAATCATAAGAGAATGCGAAAGTAACTCCAACATGAAAATTCAGCTAGAATTGAAGCTAAACAAAAGTTGGTTATATACAGTCCCCTATATGTAGTTGTAGTAGAAGTGTCTAAGTCAAATATTTATAATGAGTTCCTTGCCCTCTGTACAACACACTAACTCTCAAAATAATAAACTGCGTGGAGAACCTACTAAAATAAATCATGAATGCAGTGCTACGCTATAACCCCCTTTTTTCCTTTGTCCGCAATAGAAGAACCTGAAATGTTAGAGTAGTGAGCTAAATTTATCCACAATAACTCAGTGAGTAATGTAGTTTAAGTTATAACTTTAAACTAGAATTTCATAAAACAATGTTATGTATGCATGATTAATAATATTATGCGAGTGAATGCAATGGTTAATGAATTTTAAATTCATAATGTAGCTGTGCACCTTTCATTTTAGAAATAGTTTTAATAAAGAAAACACATGTCGAGGCTCTTACTAGCCTCCTAGGCAATAATAAATCTACTCGAACGGGCTTACCAGATAGTTTGGCATATTCTCATATAATATCATAAGGATCCGCTAGCACATACCTCATGTATGGCAGTCTCAGATCCTTAGTAAGTGAGCCAATTGAAAACAAGCACAGAATGTACCTCTAGGTACAATGGCATTTGTTCCTCAAAGCTCAACCACATCCAATAGCCTAATTTGTACCATTGGACCTCGAGATTCAGTGCACATTTTCATTTTAAAAAACTCATTTAAAGATAGTAAATGCATTGCAATGTGTAATAACATTTCATTTGTGAACAAAATAACAAGTTTAAATGATAAATTAAGAAACACTACTCACAATGATGCACAACTCCTGGTGCTCCTTTCGTGACTGGTCACGTTCCGCCAACGTTTGATTCTACATAATCAACGTGGTTTGTTAATATCTACATAAAACTTGGCTCAAATCTAACTTTATAGTCCTTAGTCAATCAAAGGATTGACTCAGTCAATTGTGGTCCATTAATTGATTTGGTAAATACAATCAAATCTTATCAAGCCTAACACTCGTTGATTTGGATGTTTGACAAGGTCAACATGGTCAACAAGTTCAATTGGTGCCATTAAGCCCCTAATATCAACCCAAATACCAAAACTTACATCATTGACATGTGTCCCACTTTTGATATACGATAACCAACCTTTTCATAATTTGACATTTCAACACAATAAATAGAAAATTTTAATTATAACAACCCGTAATTTTCATGACACGTGGACATGATGTATGTATGTATAAACATATATTATACACATACATATAAGTGTAAATATTGTCACGTAGAAAAAGAAATACAATTTATAAAGAGATTAGACAATGAATAAATAAAAAAATAAATTTGGATGATTTAATAATAATAATAATAGTAGTAACTATAGTATTATTATTATTTTGACGATCCACGTTTTTGACACCAGATTTACAGAACTGACACATGTATATTCTATGCATTTTCTTAAATTTTAATGATAATATATGAAATTTTTCCAAATATTTTCCATTTCAAATTTATTTACGGAAGAAAATTAGAATAATGAAACAAAAATGCAATTTTGAAGAGAAAACACATGAAACTATTAGGAAAATGTGTTTTCTTGAAAAAAATAATTTATAGGATTTATTATGAAATTTTTGGAATAATTATGAAATTTTTGGAGGGATAAATAAAATTTTTGGGAGAAAAATATTATTTTAGATAATTATTTAATTTTTGGAAAAAAATAATTGAATAAATGATGAAATGATATGTAATAGAGGCATTTTTTTATGAGAAATAATGATTTGATAATCTTTAATAATAATAAAAATGCCCAAAGATTCGATATATATATGTATATATATATTATGAGCAAAATAAACAAAACAAAAAAAAAAATTTCAAATTCGGCACGCACGGGCCGAATGGCCCGTGCAGGCCAAAATTCGGTCGGGCTTTGGGCCTGACCAATGCCAAATGGGCGTGGGCCATTGGCCCGCACATGAGGAGAAGCCCAACCATGGGCTGGCCCACGGTCCAGCAAGCCCACGCGCCCAGCAATGGGTCCAACCCCTTTTCTCTTGTCATTTTGTGGGAATTTCCAATGAATTTCAGCAGATTTTTGCAGTATTTTTTGGATTTTTCAGCTACTAAACCATGGAAACCCATGGTATTGTGTTCATGGTTTTGCCATCAACTCACAGCCTCAATTGTGGCTAATGAATGATGTCAACTGGGCATCCAGCATGGGAGCTTAAGAGTTACCTGGATGGCCACATGTCACCTCCATCTTTCCATGCAAGCACCCTCCATGCAACAAAATCCCTTCTTTGAGCACAAGTACAGAAAATTGTAGCAACTGTAGCCTTTTTCACAAGCTCAAATCTTCTTCATTTCTTAGCCAAATCCTGAGTCTTAGCTTGTTTTGAAGCTCATGTTACCATCTATAAAGTTTTACAAGCAGTTCGCCGAATCTTGGAGCCATCTGAAGCTAAAACCATCGAGAAAAGGGGCTATTCACAGTGATCAAACCCAAAAATTCAGAAAGGGTCTGTGTTGAAGCCACCTTTGGAGCTTTGGATCCTAGGCCGTTTCAAGCCCATTTTGGAGGTGAGATAGTCCATCTTCTTCATTTTCATGTGTACTCTAACCTCCAATCCTTAGAAAATAAAAATTGAGGCTTTACATATCATTTCCTAGCTATTGAAGTTGGTATCTATTGACTATTGCAGCTGTGTAACATAAATAGTGTTGGAACAACTGTAAGAAGGCTCACACCTAAACCATTCCAAGCTCGTCCTTGAGGTAAAACCCATCATTCTACCCCTTATCATGTGTATTCAAGTGTCCAAGTGGTAGAAACCAAAAATTGAAATATTTAATACGTTTTATAAGCCACTATTGTTAACTGTTAGACTCATTGTTACAACAATGCTGACAGAAATCGGTTTGAGATCAGATTTGGAGCTATATTTGGAACACCTAAAGGCACCCATTCAGACTGAAACCAAAGGTATTTTAGACATTAGTAGAGGTTACAGAAAGGTTTAAAGATCTGACCTTGGGCCTTTGTGAATATGATTTGCTACACTTACAAATATGCCATGCTTGTTAGAGTGCTAAGACTTAGAACAATTTCTTGTATTCTTTTAGAATGCAACAGAGAAATTGATGGAATGATAGGAATGGTTTTAGTATTACATGTTACTGATTCAAAATATTCTTGATTAATGAATGTTTTATGACCTACATACTGCAATTAGACACAAGAAATGACCCATGGAATTGTGGTTAATGGGGGAATGAATACTAGAAAGATAGTAGAATTTATGAACCCAGAAAATTCCTGTAATCTGGTTGAAAATTCTGAGATGAAATTAACTAACCAAACCTCGGTAGATTGAGCTAAAATTTGGTGGAGAGATCCATAGATATGTCTAAAATATGCCTACCAAATCTCAGAGCATTATGATATGGATACGTGGGTCAATTTAGGCAAATAGTCACTGCCTGTCACAGGGTATATGGGATTTTTACGGTCTCTGTTATTATACCTAGAAACCCTAGTAAATGATGTCCAAAAATTGTGATTCAAAATTCTGAAAAAGATTTAGGGAGTCTAGAACAAATTTGAAAAGTTTTCTACAAATTCGATGTATTGGTTACCCGCAAAAAAATCAGAAAAATGGTTGCGCAGATATGGCCACAAACTAAAGTTGAGCCGAAGTGATGGGAATTGAGAATTTTGACCCAATTTGGCCCAATTAACTCAATGATAACCAGAATTGACCATTTGAGACTCTGTTGACCGGCTAGGTCAGCAAGGGATAGTTTGACTAGGGTTGACCAAGATTGACCAAGGTCGATCAAATTGACTTAACAACTTAAGGTAAGTTGAACTAGCATAAGTAGACCATCCTTGATTGGGTCAATCTATTGATTGACCCATGATGTAGAGTTAGAGTTCAGCCAAGTCCCATGCCAATATTAAGAAGTTACATCAATTTTATAGGACCAACTACTAGTGTGACGCGACCGGTCGCGAGAGGAGCATTGGGAGCAGAGCATCCCTATGAGTAGTGTTTTCTAACTTATTTTCTTAAAGCTTATTATTCTATGCATTTATAAAAAATGGTGTTACATATTGTGATGAATCTGCATCCTTTAAATGAGTTTTAAATGAAAAGTGCACCGAGCCTCGAGGTCCGAGGGTACAGGGTTAGGGCGAGTTGTGTCGGTCTCTCATATGACCCCGATAGTGACCACCTAACATAGAGTGCCCGTTGAAGGGGTTCTGTAGGCCTACGAGATGACAACGATAATAAGTCCTATTCGAGCCATCACAATATGACAACGACAATAAGTCCTGAATGGGTCGTTACAATTGATGGCAATGACAATAAGTCCTTAATCGAGTCGGCACGATATGCTTAACTTTCTGCAGCCTGCTTGACTGGATTTTTAGTTGCCTTGGAGGCTACTGGGAGCCTCGGCAAATGTTTTCACCATTTAACTATTTTCAAATAAAGGTGCACGATTGCATGATAGATTTAAATTGTATTCACTATTACATTCATTCACATAATGCTATTGTTCATGCATTTATGACATGTGTTTTATTTGTGGAATACTTGTTTTTAGTTATGAATTAGACTGCATTACTCACTGATCCACTGTAGACAATTAGGTTCACAACTCTTACTTTTCAGGTCCTTCAACTGTAGATAAGGGCAAGGGAGTAGTCATCGCCTAGAGCTGTTCTCTCTCTAGTTTATTTTGGTAGGTTCTCTCCACACTTTTCTTGTTTGAGGGTTAGAAATTATGTATAGGGGTGAGAAAAGCTTGTACATAATAGATTAGTTACTCATGTTGCTACACATGTTTTAATGACCCATTTTGATAAATATCAAGTTTTATTAGTGTTCTCTATGTTAAATTTCTTCTACATTCCCTATGATTACTCTGATAGTGTGTCGTGTGGTGTTGAAAGATGAGGCTTAACAATGTCTTGGCAAGCTCGACTTGTGGGTGGGTTTGTCGGGACACTGTGCCAGTCGATTCATCCTTCGCCCTACGGAAGGGGTCTCGACATTATTATTATAAAATTATAAATGATTAGTATGTGTATATAGGTGGTGTGCAATAAGTTGGAAAAGAAAAAAAAATACAAAATCAATTGTAAAAGTTGTACGTGGTTGAGAGAAAAAGGGAAAAAAATAAATTAAAAGAGATGACAGATGGGCTATATATTATGTGTATGGGTGGATGAATGGATGGTGGTCGGGTACTGGGCATACATTACATAATATATTGTATGGGTGGTGGCCATTTTATTCAATCTTTGTTGTTTTTTTTGTTTTCACTTGCAGAACATAGATTGTAGAAAGAAGAACGAAATGCACAAAACAAAAAAATTCGACGTTTTTTCAACATATTCGACGCGTAGGTAAGCTCTTTCTTCTAATTTTTGTTACAAAAATATTAAGTAAGCCATGAACTATAATCTTAGGGGTGTAATTTTTGCTGTAGGGAGTATTTTATTGTAGTACCCAAAAATGGAATGTTATCCCATAGTGAGTAAAACTAAGTAAAGATTATACCAATATACTCCTGGTGATGCGTAAATCACAGATATGTGGTTAGTTTATATTCATTTATCATGTAGACATTAAAATAAATACCCAAAGTTGAATAACCTTTGGGGGCCTTTTGTGTATATCAAACCCTAATAAAATTCTAATTGGATCCCATAAAAATATTGAGAACAAAACTACGTACCCATAGATACCAAATTCGTAAATTTTGGATATCAATTAAAATTTTTGGTGAGTAATTGACCAATTGAATTATATCGAAAGTCGAAAAAAATTAAGAAAATATAATTGGAAAACCTATTTTTAATATTTTCTACTATAAAAAGATTTTATATAAGCAAAAAAATAATCTTAAAGATTATTGAGCATATTTGGGTTAATGCGTACCAATATGTGAGATCAAATGCATATATCAGATTAAATATGAGCTATAAATACATTGAGAATGATTTATAAAATAAATTTGATGAATATAAAATGATTTTTGGTGATAGAATTTTATTGGTGTTGTGGAGACAGATTGTTATTGGATAATAGGAATTAGGTGGACAATAATTTTGAGTGAGTAATCTTTACTTGTGATATTATGTGTAACATTGGTATTATATTAAAAAATTTTGATTTTATTTAAATTGAATGATATATTGCATTTTATGCTTATTTAAATTTTATAAAATGATTTTGACGTATTGTAGCATGTCAATTACATAACTGAGTAAGTTATTGATGTGGCAACATTTCTGTTGGTCAAAGTCTCAGGGAACAGACTCACAGGATTAATCATTGTATTAATCTTAGTTGGTGCATTCTTGACATGAAATGAATGAGATAGAAATGAATAGATAATTAGATAACTAGAGGCCAATGCACTCTTTATTTGTGCGGTGAAGAGCAAATTCGCTCTGTTATCTAGAAAGAGGGAGATGATTCATGTTTTTAAAAAGATTGTACATAGTTAAAATTGAATGCATGTTCACACATTCATTATGCATAATTATTTTTATATCATTTTCAAATGATTGAAATTGGTTTTGCCTTGCACATTGTATACATATGATGGTCATATAATACTGTAAGTCAGATTATTTACTGAGCTTGTTATTTGTTCACTCAACTTTCCATGATTTTCTCCAGGTTTGATAGGAAAGGAAAAGGGAAGATGTTGTAATATCATTACTAGTTTCTTTTGAACTTAATAATGTTTGGTAATTGTAATAATTAGCAGGACTACTTTAATTGGAGATGTATATAACCTTGATATCATCTAAATGTATTGTCAATACAAACTATGGATATTATGTGAATGGATGGTTAACTTGAAGAATTTAGATCTGTTGTTATATTGATTGTAGTTATCAGGTGATCTTGAGTTTGGTGACATGTTATATTTTTAGAGGAGATTTTGCCAACATTTTTGAGGAAACTGGTGGTTTGATTAGGAAGGCTTACAAGGTTTTCCAACATGAGTACACTGACATATTTGAGAATTCTGTCTCGGTCGTGACATCACTTGAGAAGAGGTTGCGACATTAATTATTTCATATGTTATGCATTTTTTCTGATAAATATTTCATAATGTTATGCAATATTGTATATATAACATTATATATCATTTTCTATTATTTAACATTATATAACCTTATATATATATTTTAATTTATTAATCCTCAAATTGTAGTATAAATACAAATTTGATATATCAATTGACCTCTAAAACTCCTAATTTTAACATCATTAAGTCTATAATTTCATTGTTGACTTTTCAGTGCTCGTCAATTAAAATTTCATTGCCAACATATATATCCCCTATGTGTCAGGTTCCAATTACCATCTAAATTCTTAGGGCCTACATGAGTACAAATAAACTATATATATGTTATACTTATTGATATGAACACAATGATAT
>JAJIYU010012169.1:0-14726 GCA_030144865.1 Tinospora cordifolia | reverse complement strand
GAGGGATGTGGATTTTGATGGCATTGGTTCGCAGTTGTAAAACAGGGGAAAATCTCATATTTGAGATTTTTGGTTTTGATTGTGGTTGTTGAGATCCTCTCGTACACCACTGTCCGACTTGAGTTTCTGGTTCAACACAACCATTCTCGACTATGTCCCATAAGTCTCGTGACATATACAATACCTTTATTTGTATACTTCATTAAGTATAATTCTTTCCATTAAACTTGAGAAGTTGGGGCTACAACATATTATTGTTGGAAGCCATGGAAATCAAGCTCTGATACCACTTTGTAGAAAATATAGTGAGCACAGAAACACTAAACAAGAAAAATATTCAAGAAGGAGATGAAAAACTTGAATCCTACACTAGAACTTGTACAATTTGCTTGATGATGAAGTGAAACATACAAGAGGTATTTATAGGAGTCTACCTATTAAATACATATGTGAATCTAAACATACATGAACTTGTAAGTTCATGAATCACACCACACTAGGTATATATATGTATATTATTTATTCCTAATACATTCATAAATCCATTAAATAAGTGCATTCAACAAAATAACTCCCTATGAATCATGTTTACTATAAATATAGGTTAAATCTCTGACAGAAATTGCTCTCAGTAATGTCTGACCACATTTTTAAGATGCAGTTTTTTAATTTTTCTTGAAACTTGAGCTATAACATTTTGTATCAAAAGACTCATCATTTTTTTTTTCTTTTTTAATTTTGATTTTGATTTTTTAATTTTTGAGTCAAAATTTTTATATATTTAAATATTTTAAAAATTGTATTTAAACATTTAAATAATGGTTCAAATATTTCAAAAATTAAGATAATATTTATAAATAATATTTCTTAAAAAAATAAAACGTAATTTTTCAAAAATTTAAACAATATTTCCTTTAAAGTAACAAAATTGACATTTTAAAAAATAATTATATTAATTATTTTAAATATATACTTAATTTTTAAAAATAAAAAATTTAATTTTTTAAAAAATTTAAAATAATTACATATAATTTATATTTAAGTGTGAATAGTTTAAATCATATATATATATATATATTATAATGAAAAAAATATTTATTTTATAAATTATATATTATAAATACATTGATGCGATTATGATGCTCATATAGTACAATCTCATAGATTATAAATTATGAGAGAAAATATTTATTTTATAAATTATATATTATAAATATGTTAATGTGATTATGAAGCTCATAAATAGATTATAAATTATGAGAGATAACATAATAAATAAGAATTTGATAAGTTGATGATATGATATAAATGATAAACTAGGATTTAGTTTAATTATTAAAGATGCCCTTACCATGACAAGATCATTGAAAATTAAAGAAAAATCTTTCAATCATCATATATCATACCAACATGATATGATTTGACTTTTACATATAATTTTTGATTCATGAATGTATCTTCCCCATATATGTATATACTTTAACTTTGTCTATGTACTTGATTTTTAAATTCATTACTTAAATTCTTAATTTAAGTATTACTGGAGCAACTTATTTAATGCGCATGCCTAACCAATATATATATATATAGCAAAAAGCTTGTATGCCTTTCTTATTAATCAATGAGTATACGTTCAGGTCTAAATATAATAAAGCCCTAGGCTATATGAGGTAAATACCTGAAATTAGTTAAATACATTAAGTGTAGCCTCTAACTTGAGCTGTAAATAAAATAGAAATTTATAAAATTTAGCATATTTATTAATTTTTGGGCAAAACCCTGGAGATTTGGCGTACTCGTCCCTAGGTCCCAGGATCAAAACTCCGCGGAGGTGAAATAAAATCCTAGGGGGAGGGCAATAGTACCTTGTGAGTCATCACCTAACGCAGAGTGCCCTGAGAAGGGTTCTATGGACCCGGCCGTGATGGCAATGTTAATAAGTCCTGAGTGAGTCGTGACGCTTGCAGCTAAAAAACAAGATGGTTAAGTGCATTACACAAAATAGGAAAAAAAAGCATTAAAAATATTGACAATGCATTGTTTTACATAAAAATGCCTCAAAATATATAATTAAAAAAATGAAAGTTTAAAATATTAGAAGGTATAATAAATTAGTAAAAATAATATTTTTATATATTCCAAATTGAAAGATTTGAAAAATCAGAGCCAAAACATATTACAAGGCGGGTAGGATGTTACAATGCTATTATTTGTTAAAACTAAAAATAAGTAATTTTATAATAAATTAACAAACTTAACCTTTTGATTAAAAATTTTATTAAAGGTAAAGTAGTAGTTTTCATATCATAATGTGACGAATTGATAAAAGTTGGTAAATAATTAATTATTCCAATCTTAATTACTTTGACAAATGAATCACATAAATAATTTTCACAAACACTAAAAATATAATAAAGGAAAAAAAAGAAAAGAAATCCATAATTATTTTCTCATCCTCTAGTCTAATTTCTTGGCTATGTTTCTCCTCTAATGTTTCCTTAGGAAAATGTGAAATAGGTTATTGTAACATTTATCATAACACACAAAAGAGTTCGCATACGCGTAAAACCTGTCCAATATTTTATTCAATGATTATAAAAACTATAATATACAAATAATACAACTATACTAGTACCACTTTACATTATTTTTATTCCCTTTATAGTTGTTAGACAATATTATTTTTAATATATTAGCTTTTTTTGCTCTCATGAAAAATGTTTTTTAATGTATTTTCTTGAATCATTTTAGTATTATCTCAAGTAACAGACTACAAACTCAAAATAATATGGAGAGGTGCACATAATTAAAAAACAATGTCAAGCAATTTTCAATAAAGAGAGTGGAGAAAGCAAATTGATTAATTACATGGCCAGCCGAATAGTTGAACGGAGAAAACTCAATTGATTTTCTATTATTTTTCTTAATTTTTTGACGAAGCTTAAAAAACATAAATTAATGAAAAAACAAAAACAGATTCCTCATATACAATATAAAGTTACACAATATATGATTCTTATCTTATAACCATGCCCATCGAAACCGTGCAGTAGCAGCTCCATATTTGTTTTCTTCCTTGGGACAAAATAGGTCACAGACTTATGAATCATATTCTACGGCAAAATGAAGCAGGTCATAATCCACTCATATTCTATAATCTAAATCCAAGCAGCTCAAAATCCACAAGAAATAAAAAGCAAATGTTAGGCACGAAAAATGATTAGATTTATAAATGTATGCCACTCGATATACATGGAATAACTATATATATAGACTAAGAGCCTCTGGACAAGCCGTCCAAGTCACTCTTCTATAATTCTCTTCCATCAAATTTCTCTCCTGCTAGCAAGTCTTTGTAAGATAATATTTTTAAGATATGGCAAAAGCATTTCAAATCATCTTTGCTCTCTCCCTTCTTTCTCTCATCTTTTTCACCGGTGATGTATTTGCAAGGACTATGCTCTTTAATGGTCAAAGCCTATACACAGGGCAATCTCTTGACAATGGTCGATATACGTTCGTAATGCAAAATGATTGTAACCTTGTATTGTACAGTGGCGGCTTTCCAGTTTGGGCATCTAATACTTATGGTAAAGGAAGTGGGTGTAAGGTTACCTTACAAAATAATGGTAACCTTGCCCTCTTCACTGCATTTGGAGCAAATATTTGGAACAGTGATTCCCGCAAAGGACAAGGCTCTTATCAATTGATCTTACAAGATGATGGAAATGTTGTGATCTACAAAAGCAACGGAGGCCTTATTTGGTCTACCAACACTAATGTGGAGTCCAAAGTAATTAGTTTATCCAACTAAACTACTTAGTATGCCAACAACCTCATAGTTTTCCAACATATGTTCTATTTGTGTGCCCTTAGTTGATCCAACATATATCTTGTTTTAATCCAAGGGGTTGTGTGTGTGTGTGTCTTGGCTCTACGTGCTCCAAATAAAAGAGCTAGCTAGCTTCTTATATGTATCTTACAATTTATATTTGTGAGAATAAAATAAGTTGGAAAAGTTATAAATTTTTTCATTTTATTATTTCTTTCTATTGTCCTAAATTGGCGATTAGGTTATCCTAAGTGAAACTAGTGATAATCATACTAACAATTATATATTTTAATGAAAAATGGTATAAATATATTCAACAAGATCCTTTCAATAGACTGCAAAACGGAATTGAATCCCCTAGATAGCTAATAAAATTAGCATCTCTTTCAATTTATAGCATTTGCATGTTATAAAAAAAATTATGAAAATATTGTTTTGGCTTATACTAGGTGTAAATAAAATAATGACAATCGTACAAATCTAGCATCACTCATTTAATTGAAAACTTAAGATGATATGAAGAGAGATGATTGATAAAGCATATTCATGCACATCAAAATTGAGTTTAACATGACTTAACTTTATATTATTGGTTAGTGATATCAGGGCCAACCAAAATAATTTAAATGTAAGCAATGCATGTATATGAATATTTATTGCATCAAATTAAAATTTAAAATATAGTATTTACACAAAGACTTATTTGGGTCTTTAGACTTGAATGAACAAATTTAAAATGCAATATCATTTCAATGCACTAAGTCCTTGGAGAATAATGCTTCTTATGCGATATCCCATTTGAGACTAAGTCATGAAAATTGTTGATTTTTCATGTGATAATCTTTGATATGATTGTTGAGTATCCAATAATTAAAATTTGAGTCTACTCTTATTAAGGATTTAATAGATTGTAAATTTGAATCTAATAGACGGTAAATTATGAGAGATAACAGAATAAATAAGAATTTAATAAGTCGATGATATGATATAAATGGTAAATTAAGATTTAGTTTAATTATTAAAGATGCCCTTACCATGACAAGATCATTGAAAATTAAAGAAAAATCTTTCAATCATCATATATCATACCAACATGATATGATTTGACTTTTACATATAATTTTTGATTCATGAATGTATCTTCCTCATATATGTATATACTTTAACTTTGTCTATGTACTTGATTTTTAATTCATTACTTATCTTCATATGTCAGACTATAAAATATATATATATATATAAAGAGAGAGAGGGTATGATAAGAAAATTAATTACAAGGTTGTACTAGTATTTTTTATCAATGGAAATCCTTTATTTAGGGAATCTCATTCAAGATATTCTAGACCTTTATACTAAACCTAAAATGTAGGTTTATACTTTTACACTATAAATTATTTAAAAATGCAGGAAAGACTTTCACGCTCATTTTCATGCAAGTGGAGAAGTGACTTTGTTTAATAAATAGAAAATACAATGGATTTGTCTTAGATTTTCTGACCACTGCAATGCATTCTTATAAATGCGATTTAACAATGTTAATCAACATATCTCATTATCACCCAGTGCTATATCAAGTCACTTTGATTTTGATTGCAATCTAATGATTTTCATTGTCACTATGTGATCTCATAACTTTGGATTGTAACCTATCCAATTACACACAATTTAGTTGTCTTAACCATCATAAAGTTTTGTATGCCCAATGAACCTTAAGTTAGCCAATTAACCTCATATAGTATGTGTGGCTTGCCTCACACCTTAACCTTCCTTTGAATGCGAGAAAATTAAGTTAAATACTCTAGCTATATTCATGAGTTAAAATTTCACCCTTTTTTCCATGTAAGACTAAATACTTTTATTTTGCCAAAAGTTTCTAATCCATCAATACACATATACTATAATGACCCATACTTTTGGATACCAAGTTGATGAGTTCGATATATATGTTCCCATGTATTTTTCTGAATTTTTAATGAAACTACATGAAAATTTTTAATTTTCTCTAATTTTATCTGTTTTGAAGGAATTGAGATTAAATGAGGAATATAATTTATGAAAGAGAATATATTTATTATTGAGGGAATATAACTTTAGGGACAAAATATGATTTTTGAAGAATTTATTTGAATTTTCAGAAAGGATTAATTAGTTTTTAGGTAATTATTTAATTTTTGAGATAAAAATATCAATTTTTGGGTAAAGTATGTGATTTTTGGCAAAAATATATAAATATTAGAATATGAGGTATATTTGAAAATTTTGAAGAAAATGATGGACGAAATATTTTTTTTTTAACAAAAAAGGGAGAGGAAATGGAAATGAAAAGAAAAGGGAAGAAAAAAAAAGAGAAAACCCAAAAAGAAAAACAATATTGCATGGATTTGGACTGCCCAAGCCGTGCAGGCCACGCTGGGTGCATGGGCTGGCCCATGCGCCTAGCCTTCTTCTTCTTCCCTCTCCTTTCTCCTCTGTCCATCCCCATTTTCAACAAAAATAGTAGCATACCCTAGTTTTGGGGAGTGAATTCTGCCTTTTGATATCACCGCCAACCAGACTCCGGGACTTCGGTCGATGGGGCACCATGTCAGGCCACCCCAAGGTCACGTGACAGCTTCTAGGCCATGCAAAGACCCTCCCAAAAATAACACAAAAATTGATTTCTTTTTGCAAAAAATCAATTGCAACACAACAACTTCTCAAGATTTTATAACTTCATCATCTCAACTCTGATCTATATGATTTTACAACAATTAGAAAACCTTCATTACACTCTTTTAAGACATGTTTACCTTTGTTCTCAACCCCCATCTGTTTGAGACTGAAATGACAACGAAACAAGACTGTTCGACATAGTTGGAAACAAAAATAGAAAACATGTGTTGATTAGATTTTCAGAGGGGTATTTACCCACCCATCCAAGATTGTTTTTGAAGTAAAACCACTCATTTTAATCCTTGTCATGTATATTTCAATTTTCATTTGTTGGGAAACTAAAATTGACTCTTGAATGTGTTTTACGAGCTGCTGAAGTGGGTTTCTTACAAACTGTGACAACAAAACGTGGTGTTGGAGCCAACTTTAAAGAAAGTGTCGAAGCACGTAGAGGAGTCTGGTGGAGCCAAAACTTTGGGTGCGTGATCATGATACTAGAGGCTATGAAAGGGTATAAGTTTCTTAGCACAAACTTCTATATTTGTGATTTCCCATGCTTGTAAAAATACCCTATTAGTTAGGTGTTGTGACAATTAGAAAAATTTCTAAGTTGTGGAAGATGCATGTTGTGTGTTTGATGAAATGTGTGAGTAGGTTTTATCTCAGATTTGCATGAGTTTTGAAGGGGTATGTTAATATGATCTAAGTACATTCAATATGCGTAAGACTTAGATCAGTGGTTTCATGGGGGTAATTAGACACTTGAAAATCATAAAAACCATGAGCATTAGAAAAATATGTTACATAGCAAAGAGTTTGGGGGATCAATAGATTGACCAAAACTCAGTATATTGAGCTGAAAGTTAGTGGAGACATTATTGGTTATGTCAAAAACATGTGTACCAAATTTCATCCCACTTTGGGTTGAGTAAGTGGGTCAAATTACACGACCAGTGACTGTCTGACAAATGAAAACTGAAATTTACAGTTGCTGATATTCCACTTGAAAACCCTGCTAAATGGAGTCCAAAAATTTCAATCAAAAATTCTAGTGAACATGTAGGAGGTTTAGATGAAATTTAGAAAGTTTCATGCAAATCCGACACACGGATTGATCACAGAAAAATTGGCAAATCCGGTGCGCAAATAGAACAAAAAGCTTGAAATTTAGCTAAGTGTTTAAAATTGAGAAAAATTGACCAAATTGACCTATTTTGACCTAATTTAACCCAAATTGACCAATGTTGACCAATTTTGACTAAGTTAGACCAATTTTGACTACATGTGACCTGTTGACCAAATTTAACCGAATCAAATTTGGGTTGACTCAGACTGATTATGAAAAGTAGGACTGAAATTGAGTCATATTTCACAAATGAACTGATACTGAGCTTAAATAACCTAGATTTGAGTGTATACTACAAGACTAGGTTGAGTGTCGACGAGACATCGGTACGTAGGACTCAAGGTGAGTAGTTTAATTCATGTGTTACTTTAATTTGCATTCCCTGCATAAAATGTGTGTAAAATGACATTGGTTAAATAGTTTCATGTGATTTAAGTCACATCAATTGGTTTAAAGTATATATATACAAACTCCAATAGTAAGACCATAGGCTTGAGGTCCAAGTGCAGGGTCAGGGTACACAATATGATCTGATTTAAACTCAAGGTCTGAGCGTTAGGGTTAGGGCATATTGTCAGTGTGCTTAGCTTAATACCCGCTTGAGTAATGACATTTGAGGACCAAGCGTAAGGTTAGGGTATTCGATGAATACGCGTAACTCATGACTTGCTCGAGTGGCCGGTCCGCCTGACTTATAACATGCTCAAGCGATGACCATAGGGTTAAATTTGATGATTTGAAACCCTGGTCCAAATGCAGTTTTGACTGGCATGTATTCAAATGGTTCTTCCTTAATTGTTACATTGTTTATAACTATTTTTTTTTACTACATGTCATGCTATTAAACATTATTTTGCCATTACTATTCATGCATACATGCATTGCTTTTAAAATTCTAGTTAAGGGTAATATGCTGATTTTACTACTCATTGAGCCACATTGTAAATTAAGCTCACTACTCTATTAATATTTCAGGTTCATCAACGATTGACAAAGAGAAAAGTGTGGTGATAGCTTAGTCCCCTTGGTCTTGATTTACCTTTTTTGTTATATCTAGAGGTGGGTCTCTTGTATGTTTATATCTAATGGTCAACTGTAGTTTTGAAACAAGGCAATATGTAATATGTAGATGCAAACTTCTATGGTATTTGCTTATGCACTTAATTAAAATGCAATATTTACTTTTGCACTTTACGAAATAGATGCTACGATTACTCTGATGTTTGTTGTTGTAATTGAGAAGACTTAACAGTGATTAAGTGAACTTGCTTCGATGAGTTAGTTTGTTTAGTCATTGTGCCAATCGAACCGCCCTTCGACATAGGAAAGGGGTTCCGACATACACTAAATTATTGGGTACTTTGCTCTTAATTTTTTTATTTATATATTAATTACTTTAACTAAATAATTACATACTTTTCATCTATATCTATATACCAATAATTAACAATTAATTTGGTCTCCTCTATAAAGTTATTTTAGGACCACCTTAAATATTTAACTTGAAATAATAATAAATTACGTTAAATATCTCAATTTTTAACTCTTTGCTTTGCAAGACGTACAGTTACACAATATTAATCTATTTATATTATCAAATAGTTTCAGGATTTTTTAAAATAAAATGTTTTTCTCACTAAAATTAAAGGTGGTACTGTTGATTATAATTTGATTTATAAATATGGAGGAAGAACTTCATGAAAATCCATCCAAGCAGCTCTTCTTTCTCCCATCACATTTCTCCCAAGCTAGAAAGTCTTGATACTATCTTATAAAGTCATGGCACGAGCATTTGAAGTCTTAGATTGTTAAAAAATACTAATAATAATGCAAAGAAAATAATTATAAAGAGAATAGAAAAACCAGAACAAAGGCTTGCGAGAGTAATATCTTAAGACAGAATTTGTTCCCTTCCCGAGTGCTTGAAGACTATGGAATCTGTCTCCTAGGATACAACTGTTCAAATTGAATTATAGCACTAAAATCCGATTTCTGTCAAAGTGGAATTAATCAAAATTTATGGAATTCCTTCTTTGTTGATCAAGATTCTCTTTTCTGTTAAAAAATGTATTATATATTAAATTAGAAAAGGTGTGTTTGAATTGGTACGAATTTTCAAACAGTCACCAAATTAATTAACAGTCAAAAACTGCCCAAAACTGTCTTAAGACAGTTAATGACAGTTTTAATTCGAAAATTTAAATTTAAAAAATAAAATAAGGGCTTAATGAATCAAAGACTAAAGCCCACAAGGCCCTTGTCTTTGATTCATTTAAATAATTTTTTCAATTATATCCATGAATATGGACCATTGTCTCTTTTTTCTTCCAAACAAAGAGACTATTACGCTATCCCCTTATATCTTAGCTATTCCTTTTTAATTTTAGCAATGTGGAACTATTTAAAAATCTTTTATTTCTATTCAAACATAACTATTTTTTCTAACAATACCCCACATTTGAATAGTAAATAAATAAATAAATAAATAAAATTAAATCAATTCCAAAAATATTAGAATATATTATATATTAGGGCAAGTGTCTTACAGACTTAAATTTACCCTATTGATTTCATATCAAATTTACTTGGTAACACAGTAGATATGTCTGATCTTGAACTGTTTACTTAAGAAGAGTAAATTAAAACAATATGAATCAAATATAATATATATTTTATTACTCCAGTTTATACGATTTTGTTCATTTTGGTCCTGAACATGTCCCGGATTCATGATAGCTTTAGAGAACTAAGCCATATTCATTCTCATAAATGCGACCCTACATTTACTATCATATAGGTGACATTAATTTTTTTTTACATTAATGGCATTAAATGCGTTTAGCATAACCTATTCATCAAACATCACACACTAGTTGTAGAATGAGTTATAACGTGTGTTCAATTTAGTGAATTTCACTCAACCAGTTTGCTTATTGAACCTAAACCATGGGATCTCCAATCAGATAAGTTAGGTTTTCGCCCAGTGAAATTCATTATATTGGCTTTAAACCCATTCCAATAGATGCGAACTTAATCTGCTCTCTACTTATCCCTTTAGTTAAAGGATCAGCAATATTTTCCTTTGATTTTATATATTGTAAGGAAATTATTCTATTGGAGAGCAACTGTTTAATTGTACTATGTCTGCGCCTTATATGTCTTGATTTTCCATTATAAACACTGTTTTTTGCTCTTGTTTGAGCTGTCATACTATCACAATGTATGCAAATTGCTGTTACAGGTTTAGGCCAGACTGAAATGTCTTCTAAAAAATTTCTTAGCCATTCTGCTTCTTCAGCAGCTTTATCTAATGCAATAAACTCATATTCCATTGTTGAACGAGCTATACAAGTTTGCTTAGAAGACTTCCAAGAAACCGCTGCTCCACCTAATGTAAAAACATATCCACTTGTAGACTTAGTTTCTGTATTATCAGAAATCTAATTTGCATCACTATATCCCTCTAAAACTGGTGGATATCTAGTATAATGCAATCCATAATTTAAAGAATATTTTAAATATCTTAACACTCTAATCAAAGCTTCCCAATGATCGTGTCCTGGATTGCTAGTGTATCTACTTAACCTACTTACTAAATAGGCAATGTCAGGTCTAGTAGAATTCATTAAATACATCAACCTTCCAATCACTTGAGAATATTCCAATTGAGAAATTGCATCTTTTGTATTTTTCTTTAATTTGCAATTTGCATCAAATGGAGTCACAATAGGTTTACAATAATGTATTTTAATTAAATAATATATTTCAATTATATCCATGAATATGGGCCCAGAGACTATTACACTATCCCCTTATATCTTAGCTATTCCTTTTCAATTTTAGTAACGTGGAACTATTTAAAAATCCTTTATTTCTATTCAAACATAACTATTTTTTCTAACAATCTTTACGTTTTCCCTACTCTCCCTCATATTGTTCATCAATGACGCTTCAGCAAGGACCATGCTCTTCGGTGGCCAAACCCTCTTTGCACAACAATCCCTTGACAATGGTCAATACAGGTTCATAATGCAAAATGATTGCAACCTTGTTGTACAGTGCTGGTAGGCCGGTCTGGGCATCCCAAACTTATGGTAGAGGGGGTGGATGTAGGGTAACCCTACAAAATAACGGTAACCTTGCCCTTTTTACAGCATTGGGTGCAAACATTTGGAACAATAACTCCCGCAGAGGACCAGGCACCTATCAATTAATCATGCAAGATGATGGAAATGCAGTGATCTACAAATCCAATGGAGGTGCTGTTTGGGCTACGGGCACTAATGGAAAATCCAAAGAAATTAGCTTAAGTAACTAATCAAGAAATTACGTACCAAGAGTTTTGGTTTACAACATGCTCTTCCTAGTATCTTATTGTACTGTTTTAAGTTGTGCGTGTCTGTGCATTGTATGTATGTCTGAAGTTCAGCTCCTTATGGTCTATATGGAAGAGCTTCTGGTTTTGTAACTTGCATTTCCGTGTGTGGGAATAAAATAAGTTGGCGATCAATCTTTATCTCTCTGTTCTTTCAACTCGGATTATTATCCTAAATGCAAGTAGCAACTGATGATCTTAGTAGATAATACATTGTGCAGAGAAATGGGTAGCTAAATAATGTTCTATTAAGAGTTTCTTTAAAAAATTTTCGTGCATCACTCCTCTCAACTGGCTTGTTCAATAATGGCGAACCAACACAAATGAGCAATACAAGAAAGACATCATAAAATAGAAAGAAACAAGAATTAAGCAAGAAATAGATTAAGCCGAAAACATACTAAAGTTTGCTAAAATTCGCCACGTCGATGAAAGAATTAGAAATTTCACTAAATGGACTAAAACAGTACAAAGCATTCCTTGATCAATATGGAAAATGTAAATTAGTTAGAAGAACGCTATCACATTGGGTCAAAGAAAAAAAACGAAATGAAATTGGCCCATCTGTGTTTGATCCAAGACATATTTTCAAAAACATTTTAATCAACAGATAATTTAGGCTACTTGAAATCTTCCTGATATTTTTAATTTTCTTATTGGTAATTAGTGCCAAAATAGCACTGAGAAGTCCTGAATGGCGCCGGGTTAGAGCAACGTAGCGCCATCATCAAGCCAAGATGGTGCTCATTTTTTTCTTTATTTTTAAAATTTTTTGATTTTTATTTTTGTTTCAGTTTTTATTTTATTTAATTTTTAGTTACAAGGTTTTTCATTAAAAATTTATTACTAAAATTTATTGTCTTTTAAGTTAAAATTTTAATTATTAAAAAATATTTTGTTATTTATTTATTTTTATATTATTTTTAATATTTTATACTTATTTTTGTTTTTTCTTTTTAAATAAACATGTTTTACTATATTTTTTATAATTAATTATTATATAATAAAATAATTATTTAAATTTTGTAGTAGGTTATTTGTTATTTATTTATTATTAATAAACTAATGTAATATTGAGTAGATATGTAAAATAAAATTTATATATAAAAATATTTTAAAAAATTAAAATAAAAATTTAAAAATATTTTTTTAGAATAAAAAATAAAATAATATGTTGAAGAAGAAATTACTCTTTGATATTATTTGTTATTAAAGTTACTTCAAAATAAAAAAAATTTAATTAAATTAAAGATGGAGATGGCCTTACATCTTTATAGGCCGCCGATGGTTGGGTACCACAATTTCAAAGACCTATGAGGCGATCCAAATTGCGCCAAATCCTGCCAAGGATCTGATTTTCCCACCAGTACACACCAATTGACCAACTACATTCAATGTAAGTACATATATATATATAGGAAGAAAAAAAGCTTTGCTACTCATAAAGACAAAGTACCGACCGGTCGCCTTTGACGTTAATTTTATTTTTATATAGGTCGGCTTTGACGTTAATTTTATTTTTAGATTTTATCAAACCATTAGCACTATATGTGCAGAAGATGGATTTTGCTGGATATACAATCCTAACAAACTTGTCTGTCACATAATGGATCTGAACATTGCCTTTAAAACTACTTGGATTGATGAATGAAATCATACATATTAAGTGTATGTGGAAATGGATCATTAATATTAGCCCTTGCTTATTAATTATTTATTTATATGTATTACCAAATAGATGAAACGCCCTAAAAGGAAATTGTTGTGGGATTAGTAAGCTATATGAATGATGATATTCTCTTATTTCATAGTTATGTTTTTTATATTTCTTTGGTTGCAAATGATTTATTTAAAGGTTTTATATGGATTATGATACTTTCCTTCTCTAAGTACACGGACTTTTGAGCCTTGTATCTGCAAATAACTAATAAAGATTAAGATTAATTGATATGTACATCAAATAATTTGCTAATGATTTCGTGGATTTGGTCTCTACTAAAGGGAAGATAATAAAGATTAGAACTTTTTATTTATAATGCTTTCTATATATCTGCTAATTTTTACCAATTTTTGTTCATAAATTTTTATGTTAGCTTTTATATTAAGATTCTAAAGAGAATTATTTTAAATGCATGAATGATAAATTCGATAGTTTGGACAGAGGGATCAATGTCTACATACGTCAAACAACTATTATGTTACTAAACGTTACAAACATTTTTAAGTTGAATCCTTCTAAGTTTATCTATGTATCTTGTTTTTAGCGTATTCCTTATTTGTTGATGTTGTTGCTCCTATGTTTATATTCGATAAAAAATTATTTGTAGAGTTTTGTTTTTGTTTTTTTTATTTGTAGAGTTTTTTTTTCATCTCATGTATGTTTTTGTGACGACCCACATTTTTAACATCGGAACGACGGGTCCGACATGCATGTACTCAATGTATTTTCTGGAATTATAATGAGAAAATACAAAATTTTTCTCAATTTCGAATTTTATTATTAAAGGAAATGAAAATATTGGGGAAAGGTGTTTTCTTGAGGAAAATATATTATAGGATTGATTTATAAATTTTTGGGACAATTATCAGATTTTTAGAATGATAAATGGAATTTTTGGATGAAAAATATAATTTTTGGAGAAAATAATTGAATAAATGTTGTAATTGGGTATAATGTTGATATTTTGATAGAAAATGATGAATTAGACAATTTATAATTGTAGAGGACGAAAAATGTGAAA
>JAJIYU010012168.1:0-14795 GCA_030144865.1 Tinospora cordifolia | reverse complement strand
TCTCTCTCTCTCTCTCTCTCTCTCTCTCTCTCTCTCTCTCTCTCTCTCTCTCTCTCTCTCTCTCTCTCTCTCTCTCTCTCTCTCTCTCTCTCTCTCTCTCTCTGTCTCTCTCTCTTTTTCTTTTTTTTACTTCCCCTATTTTTTTTCCCTTCTCCCATCCAAGTTCAAATTTATCATGAAGCGGCTAACATGGCCATTGAGCCAGCAATGAGGGAACAAAATCCTGTAAATGGTCAAGATGGCCTCTAGAGTACAATACCCTTACCGTATCTTCAGATTAAGGACTCAAAGAAAAGTGCTGCACTCATACAGACCATCAATTAAAGGAGGAATAAAGCATTCACACTAATCATAGTTGATTAACCAATCTGTGACCACAAATTCATTCCCCATCTATCATATAGCAGTAAATTGTCCTCTTCATTCATTTGAGGTGCTTGGGTTGGTGTTAAAATTTTGACATCGCAGATTTCTTGGCTGGTTTAGTGCAGTAAGTTCTAGTTGTAAATTTTATGAAGTGAAAAATTAAAGCTCTAGGCTCCAAGTTCTCCATTTGATTTCTTGTATTTGTTTCACCTCTTTGGAGTTGGTTCTTTCTTGCTTAGTTTTTCAAAAATTTGGACCGTCTGGGTAATTTTCTTTTTGGTTTCCATTTAACTTGAGATTGCTTTCATTGAACAAGACTAGGGTGGCTATTTGTGTCATCGTGTAATAAACAGGTCGTGTCGTAATAGTGTTCATAATCATGTACCTGTATACGACCTATTTAACTTTTTACAATTAATTTTTAAAAATATTTATAAAAAATATAAAACATATTAAAAATAAATTAAATTTTTTAAAAATTATATTTAAAAAGTAATAAAAAATTATATTATCAACAAATTAATAAATACATTAATTTTTAAATTAATTTATTTATAATTTGTGTCTTAACTTATCCATAATTGCGTTAAACATGTCATTTTCGAGTTTATTAGGTTAACCTATTTTTAACCCGCATTTAGTTATGTCTAATTGTGTTTGATCCGTTTTGACCGAAACTCGTTTATGCTAAACCCAAACCCATTAACTTTGTGTCATATTTAGGTTGGGTTATTATGTCGTATCACAAATTGCCACCCCTAATTGAGACTTTGATGCTTGATAGGATTATAAGCTTTGTTAGCCTTATTCTCTACTATCGTAGCTATCCCTTGCACAAACTATTTCTCTAGCTAAGTTTTTATTGTGGATGGTTTAATGTCTATAATCCAAGTATTGGACCTTTTGGTGTAGAGTATGAATCTTTTTTGTCATTTTCTTGTGTAGGGAATGGGTGAACCATTGAACAACTATTCTTCTCTAGTGGAGGCTGTGCAAATGATGATCAGATTTCCATTTCAGTTATCAGCAAAGAAAATTACAATATCTACTGTAGGTCTATATCTTGACGTCGTACTAGTTTCATTGTCATGGAAAAACATGTCTTTATATTCTTGTTTGATTTTGTAACCATTTTCCTTTCCATTTGGCAATCAATATTCCATTTAGAGTAATTCTAAACTATAATCCTGGTTATTTATTTAATAAAATTATGTTTGGTTTTGTGAGCCTGTTTGAAACAGGCATTTAGTATAGTTATGTAAACTGACCTGATTAGGCATATATATATATATATGATGGAGTAATAACCATAGTAAAAAACAGTCATTGGAAAAAACTAGTGATTTCGTAATATAGTAGTTGCCACTATTGATTAGCCTTAAGCCTTCTTTCTCCTCTAGTTGTGGATGATTTGTGAAACATTATTCTGAATGATATTTCATGTTATATGTTGATGTTGACAATTCTTTGTTAACTGATTCAACCAAATCAGATTAATGCTAAACTAGATTTTTGGAGAAGGACTTTGGAATTTAAAGGTTTTTAGATTAGTAGGACAATGAATGAACACATTAAATATAATTTTAGCTGAAATTTAAGAGATGCCAAGTAGTGTAAACTTTACGTGTTTGATTTCTATCATTTAGCAAGAGAGAGGAATGAAATATGGTGTCAATCATAGATATAAAATGCAATATCTATAATTGATCCTCCCCTTCGACGAACTTATTATTAAGACATCCCTTTAAAGTTAGAATCAAATTGTATAGGACTGATTCAGTTTGCCATGCTTTATGTAAGAACATGTTGGCAATAAAGAATTAACTAGTGAGATAAATATGATGAAAATTTGAATTTTGTGATGAATGTTTAATAAAATATTAAAAGATAATATTAAAAACAAGCATTTGTAAGAAATGACAAATAGCCTCAATTGAGATAAATAAGACAAAACTAATTGATTTGATAGGACAGAAATGGCGACTCTTTTTCTCCTAATAATGATGACCTTAGTCATGCCAATTAGGAAAAATGGCATTGGTTATTAATAGTTATAGTAGATATAGAGAATGATGTGAAGTAAAATTAGTAGAGATAATTGAGAATGATGCAGCTTCTTGTAGTAATACAACTGTGGGGAAGTTGGACAGAAGGAAGCAGATTCATGTCAGGCTTTGTCAAGTTGAGATATTTTCTGTTATTACTCCTTTAATACTTTATTCAAATGGAGAAATCAAACATTTAGCCTTTAGGTTTTGAACTCTCAATACTTCAGATTTTGGGCACTTAATACAACAAAAGAAAGTAAGTTTTTGAGGCATATTTTATGTGTAGATTTTTCTTTATGTGATCATAAAACATTTGAAGGACTTCTGTGCGAGGGCTTATGTTGCTCCATTTTGACTTAGAGTTCACGAGTTGAATTTGGAAACAGCCTCTCCAATGTGGAGGCACATTTGCAAAGATCGCCCTTCCCCAAGTTTCATAATGCAGGAGCTTTTTGCACTAGGTTGTTTTTCTTATCTTAAAATATTTTTCAAAGACAAAAAAGATAAATAAAGTAATAATATATGCTAATTTAAGTTGCTACTAATATTTATGACAATTTAGTGTTCTGGTTATTAGTCTATTAGGTTTTGTATGCATGTGCTCCAACACGATCATATAAGAAGGTTTATGTAAAGGTTGTTTGTGCAGTCACTGGTGACAATTGACTGATGAAACACAAAATTGTTGTATTGTACCCATTTGGAATCCAACAGTTTGGTTTTAGCTTTACTCACAAAGTTTAGGTAATATTTTGTTTACCTACAATGTTATAGGCTTATAGCTGAATTACAATTGTAAAATTGCTTTTGAGAGTTCAGGTTGGGATCATCCATGCAATCAAAAAGCTGCATCATGACCTGCCAAATGTGAACTTAGCAGTATCATTGCATGCACCCATTCAAGAAATTCGGTGTCAGATCATGCCTGCAGCTCGAGCTTTTCCTCTTGAGAGACTTATGGAGACTTTACATGTCTATCAAAGTAATAGGTAAGAATCTGACCTTTTTTTTTTTGGTTCGATCACCTCATTCTGTTGTTTCCGTTAGACTCCTAGAAATTGGGTTATTGGTATTTGATTGTCAGTCAACAGAAAATCTTCATTGAGTACATAATGCTTGATGGGGTTAATGATGAAGAATGGCATGCGCACCAGCTTGGTAAATTGCTAGAGACATTTCAAGTGGTAAGTGTCATGTTTTAACTAAAATCATGTAAATAGTTTCCTAATATATTGACGGTCGTACTTTTTGTAGATAATCAGAATGCCAAATGATAGCCTATAATGATCAATTGTGAAATTATAGAAAGAAGGGAATCTTTTCAATGAAAACTTTACAAAATTGTGTAGTTGTAACTTAATTACTTAGGAATTTAAACTTGCATATGTAGTAGTACTACTTATTGCCCCACTTTCCTATTTAATGTTGTGTAAATGCTGAGAAAGATTCTGGTCATCATTGGCCAACATATGATTTTTCAACTTGATGTTTATAATATTTGCCATGTGACAGGTTGTAAATCTCATACCTTTCAATCCTATTGGTAGTTTGAGTCATTTCAAAACCAGTAACGAGCTGAGTGTTCTGAAGTTCCAGAAGATTCTTAGAGATTCCTATAATATTCGGACAATAGTTCGTAAGCAAATGGGTCAGGATATAAGTGGCGCCTGCGGGCAGCTGGTTGTGAATAAGCATTCCTTAGAGGATTCTGGACTGGTGGCAGATATTGAAGATATTCGTGTCTGATGATATCAATGAGCAAATAGTTTTTGTTTTTCATGACATTGGGATCTGAGTCAGAGGAGGTGCACTTTCTGGCAGGTGCTTTTCATTGTTCCAATTATTCTTCCTGGGTATTTTACTGATCCTATGTTGCTTCATTTGTAGTACTCCAATTTCGGCGCCTCAATGAATGACAGTTGGAGGTAAGTGATGAAGATTTGATGTTTGAATGTTGAAAATTATTGGATGGTGGGTGAAATAAACTATACTTCTTGTTTAGACTGTTTAATGATTGGAGATTCACTAATAATTTTGGAAACACCATTGGAACTCATTCTAGCATCTGCTTTAGTACAAAGTATAACTAGGAGAAGCATTTAGTTTGTATTCAAGTCTTTTAAAGATTTCTTTGGTTCTTTTGAAAGTACTTTCATGTTTTTATCTTTAATTTAAAGTTGTTTAAGAGAATGAAGGATCTAATCTAAGCTTGGTATAAATTAGTGAAACTACATTCAAAGCGAATGCTAAGTTAGAGTTCAAAGAAAAGCTTCAAAATTTAGAAGGTTTAAGATTAGTAGTGCTAAACCTGAATGTCTTTAATGTAATTCAGTGGAACTAAAGACTGTTGAACAAACAAGAAATATTGAAAATAAAGAGATACAAAGGAGTGAAAGCATTAGGCATTTATGATTACTTAGTCATCAAAGAGGTTCAAATAAATGAGAATGTGAACCATTCAGTTAAAGCAACATGAGAACAAGGCGAGTATTTATAGAGCACTATATGATCAATGCATCCGAATGCAGTTGGAAGGAAACTTGTGTATGAACCAATTTTCTGAATGGGATGGAATGTTTGGCAAATTTTACAAATTAAGTTTGATGGAACTCTAAATGTTGAGATGGAAATGTAATAATACTTGAAAAAATAAAATTATAAATAAACATGTTTGAGAAGTGGGAATAGGCATTGGAAATAAAATGAGAAACCATTGGAGGCACCGGTTAGGAAGAGTCACCTATTAAAAATTAATTGTAATAATGTAATACCCTAAATCCTCTGTACTCAACGAAATGAAATTTATCATTTATTCATTAAAATTTGGGTGCAAAATGAAACTGAGCTAATTTTGGGGTTAAATTTTGCAGGTTTCTGAAACTCTCATTTAGTGTCCTTTAGGGACCTAAAACAACTTGAAATGGAGTAAGGTAACATGAACCAACTAAGGGGACAACATATCAAAGAATTAGACAATTGATCGAGGTTAAGGTTTTCATTTGCCAAACGCCCTTCAGGGGGTCCAAATTAAAAAGAATTGTCATTTAAGGTACTTCAGGGGATCGAAATGACCCGAAATGAAACGGAATGACATGAACTAACAAAATGAATGACATATCCAAAAATTAAAACAATTGGTCGAGGTTAAGGTTTTCATTTACCAAACGCCTTTCAAGGGGTCCAAATTAGAAAGAATTGTCATTTAGGGTACTTCGAGGGATCGAAATGATTTGAAATGAAATGGAATGACATGAACTAACAAAATGAATCATATATCCAAAAATCAGAACAATTGGTCAAGATTTGGATTTTCATTACCTATTGACTTTAGTAGGTCTTAAATAAGGAAAGTTTTTGAAGGAAAATCACCTAGGGCCAAACTGTACCTTAAAATATGTATTAGGTTCATGTGATTCCAAAACTATAGAATATAAATCATAATTCCGTGTAAATAAGGAGATATTAATTTTTATTTGATTTTTGTGAACCCATGAAGTCATGGCCACCCCTACTTGATTGTGTACACCCACACCCACTTAAGCCAAAATCGGCCCAACCACGTACATGTATGTGTGCACACATGTGAGCAATCCAATTTAGATAGTTTTTTTGGAACCAAGATGAACATCTTTGACTATTATATGGTGTCCTCTCAAATTTGATATTGTACACCCATGCTTGATGTCCAAGAAATAAGAGAATGAGAAAATATTTCTTGTGTGTTTGTGTAATGAGCAAGCAAGGAAACCAAAAAGGAAAGTTGTCATGAGCATATACAGGACGTCCCATTTGAATTAGAATATGATTTAAACCTCTTTTATTTTCACACATGGTTAGGAAACAAGATTGTACTCATATCTTTTGAATTAGAAAGCCATAGTGGTCCCACTTGTTAACCATGAGCACACTTACTCTCTTTATGCAAACCCTCCCCTTATGAGTTTGGAAACATGCCTAAATGTGGTGAGATGCCGTAGCTGCCCTAGATGCCCCCCTTATGCTCATGAACACCTATAAATACCCCCTCTTGCTCACATTCATCTCATCTCAAAGCGAAGAGTTGACACTTCCCTCTTTGCTTGTTCTTGCCTTCTTCTTGGCACCCCTTCTCACTCTCTTTTCTTTCTTGTGTGAGAAGTTCTTATTTCAGTATTTTAGAAAGTTGTTGAATTAGTTTTGTTGGTGATTAGAAGTTCTTGAAGTTCTGAAAGTGGTAGATAAGGGGAACCTCTGTCGGATTCTACAAAGAAACTCGGATTAAGGTGGAGGGGATTTCTTGAACTTCTACTTTGCTCTTTCAAATTTCTAACATGTTCACGCTTGTTTCAATGCTAGTTTTCAACATGTTTTATTTTAGTTTCAGCATGTTTAATCATATTTTAATTTTAGTTTAGCATGTTTTTATGTTTTAATCACTCATGAGAGCATGTCATGCTTAGAATCCATGTTTAGGATTTAATTCAATGTTTCAAGCATGCTATGTAATATTTACATGCTTTCTTGGTTGTTTAAAATTTTGATATTTATATTTTGAATTTCTTTTATGATTATGTGATTCTTAAATATAAGAAATTGAAGATAAGAACCACGTACTGTCATAGTGACCCATATGGGTGCTATAGGTGTTCTTAACACATGCTTGGAGTGTGTCGTTGCAGGGTGCAACTAAGAGATACATGGTATGTGACATCCAATGGAAAGTGAAGAAGAAATGTCTTTCCACCTTAAAGAGGGGTATCTAAATTAAGAACATGAAGGGAGTAGAACCCCTTTCAGTTTTAACGTCAACTACAATCAAAAAGTTGTTTGAATCACTTAATGCATGAAAGTATTTGAATTTGGATATGCTATTAATTTGAAATAGTAACTTAGTTGTTTAATAAATGATCCACTAGGCTATGTGCTCACCCCTTCCTTTTGTTTTTCAGGAAAATTGAAATGCATGATCAAGCTTACTAAGGAATTAGAAAATCTATTTTTAGAAAGTTTCTATTTAAGGGCATATTGCCCAAATTTTGAATAAAGACTTCCGCTGAATTTTTGTTTTAAATTTCGGAGTTATGAACTCTTTCTTTTGATTATATGAATTCAATAATGAATTTCTTTATTTTATTTTGAACAAACAAAGAGTTTGAAGTTTTCCTTTATTTACTTGTATTATCTTGTTGAAAATTAAACTCAATGAAAGTGAATTTATGAGTATTTCAATAAGTATTAGAATAAAGGAATTGAGATGCAAGTTGTGTACTTGTAAGTATAACATAAGACCCAACCTGCCTTGTGGTTGAGCGTAAACTTGTCTCTAAGGGGTTGGGGTGTTACAAATAATAAAGTTAGGATACCTAAAATAGCACGAATATGGATAATTGTGTAAGATATAATTACTTGCAGTAAGCAAGTAAAGTAGCCCTTGAAAGACCGAAGTAGAGAGACGGATGTATGTGGCCAACTCTTGAGTAGGAAGACTTATCTGTTATATATCTACAATAATGATAGACATAGAGGAATATAATGTGGATGGTATTTATAGAACATGTATTTGTTTGTAGGAAAAAAGTCAAATTAGCCCTTACAAGAATGGAGTGGTGGAAGTGGATTTGCGTAGACTAGTTGTGAACAAGCTTTGTTGATTTGACTACTTGTATTCTAGACATCACAGGTTCAAACCAAAAGCCACCTCTCTTATATGGCAGTGAGGTCATGTACTCATCCTTTTCTTATACCGTGTGATTGTGGGAACCAAGTACACCATCCTCATATGCTGCATACAAATACAGCTACCCATCCTGTCTTTGTATCAAAATTTAATCTTTAAAGTAGTACGCAAGTTTCTCTTCCTTCCCCATCCACCATAAAAGTATTAAGAAATCATTTAATGGTAGGTGGTCATTGGTTGTGTTCATGCTTATGCCAAAGTAGTTAAAGACACACTTAGGGCTACTTTACCCTTGATGCTTGAGGCCCTAGGTGAGGCACACATGTGAGTGAAGTGAGGCATTAACAGCCCTGAAATTAATATGCATTAGTAAATTTTGAAAGTGAATAGGAAATGCATATTTTGATTGGTAATGCTTCCGTTTTGAGTTAAAACAAAAAGGGCATATTGAGGGTGAATGATCTCTTAGCGAGGGTTTGTGAAAGCAACATGTTAAGCCATAACTTTGCATTGCAAAGGAAGCTGTTTCCTAATTTGTGCTCATGTAGAATGCCAAGCCTTTCTCCCATTTTAAACTAAAATAGCAAAAATAAAATGGAAAGAACTGAAAGTATTTTTCCTTTTATATGTAAAAATGTATATTAATCATCATACTCAATTCAACAAAGGATTTTCCTATCTACTTATTTACAATACATTATCTAGTTTCTTCTGAACAAGAAAAATAGAAAAAGAAACTGAAATCTTTGTTATCTTTAACATATCAAAGTACTTTCATATTGTTCCTCATGTGTGCATTCACACTTGCTTAGTGGCTTAAAATCGCACAACTACCATAATTTTCACATATCTCTTATAATCTTATTGTCTTAGTATGTATATGTTTGCAAGTATCTTACGAACTGTTTGGCTGTATGCTAGTTTTTCTTGTTTAAAAGGTAAATTGATCCACCTTGTTTCTTAAATATATCTAGTCTTTGTTTTTGTTTCTACATTCTTTGTTTGAAACATTGACTGATAAATCTCTAAAAATTGTGGAGAGTTTTATGTCTTACACAAGAAGAGACAATATAATTGATTTTTTGTAGTTGTGAAATATATATTATTTGTAGAAAAAGGTAGGGTACTTCATAAAGATCTTGAGCCAAAACAATTCGAGCCCCAGATCTGGAAATCAAGACACAAACCTTAGGAGGCAGGGCTCATGGCTTCTTCTGAGTTCAAGTTTTATTTGAGGTAGAAACAGGTAAGGGATAGGGACAGTCGAGGGGTTTTGGCCCAATGAGAAGCAATGCATTTTTAGAGGTGCAACACTAGGAAGACGAAGATGAGGATGATGGGATGGACTTCGTCTATCCTGAGTACATTGCACAGATGGACTTATGAAAGTGTCTTGATTACACCATGGACAGATGAAGAGGAGCGGGCGACTGACAATTGGGAGGAGGGAGCAGCGTCAAAAAGAGTAAAAAAGCATAGGGGAAAAATATGTAATAGCTATTATTGACGTCTTTCTCAATAGGACGACAAGAGTATGAACGACCATATCTTCCTGGCCCTAAGAACATCTGGGAAGACATGAGGCATGAAGAAGGCTCCCAATCCAAGGCAACCAGTCTAGAGAAGCAGGGGTAGTTGGGTGGCAAAGAGGAAAGACTAGATGGGGGAGGTTTAGATGATTCAACACAAAGATCAGATGCAAAATCTACAAGAGACTCAAGAACAGGAGCAGGAAAGGATCAGGAAATTCCATTGAGGTCTAGCTAACTAACATTAACCGGGAGAGGATATGGAGAGTAGGTTCATTGGGGTTGTAGTTTTTCTATAAATATTCTCAGCTAGGATATTAGAGGGTATGGATCCTCCTATAAGATGCAGGCTATCAGGAATGCAATTTGTTTAGCTAAAGTTGATATTGTGACTTTGCCAGAGAAAAGTAGGGACATGGATATCGAGATTGTTTCTTCTCTGTGTTGGAAGAGATTTGTCAACTAGAAACAATTACTGACTATGGGGACTTCAGGGGGATTTGTTGGTTATGCGGAACACGAGAAAGGTTCAAGTTCTAGATTTGTCTAATTGGCCAATACTCCATGTCAATCAAAGTTAAGGGCCATAACTTAAATGACCGGTGGTTCACAACAATTTATGGTCCATGTGACCGATAGGAGAGGCAAGACTTTCTCATAGAGCTGGCGGCCCTCTCCTCCATGTTATAGGGCCCATGATGTTTGGGGAGTGACTTTAGTGTAGTTCAAAGAAGGGAAGAAAAGTTGTGTTGTAGCTGCACCACAGCGTCTATGAGGTGATCCAAAATGAGTTGGGCCTACAGGAACCAAATTTATGTAATTTGTGCTTTAGATGGAGTATTGAAGGACGAACCTTGCTATTTTAAAGTTGGATACATTTTTGCTGTTTTGAATGAGGGAAAGGTTTTTCGTATCAAAAAGTTTTGGTTCTTGAGAAAATCACTTTAGGTCACCGGCCGATCATGTTTGATACTACAACAGTCAAATGGGGGCCAACGCCATTCAAGTTTGAGAATGAATGGCGACAAAATCTAGAATTTAGAGAGTCGTTTAGGAAAGGACGAGCTGACTTTCAGACTAAAGGATGAGAGAGATACATTCATGACCAAACTAAAAAGTCTCAAGGAGAGGATTAAGTAGTGGAGTAAGTGGCAGAAATAGCAAGACAATTATAGGAGGAGGAACTTGGATAAGGAGTTAATCAAAATGAATGAGCAAATAGAATAGGGTGGTCTGGTTGAGACAGTCTTAAGTGAGAGAAAGAAGGTTGTTGAGGAAATTTACACAGTTGACTGCAGATTGGAAAGAAGGGCTAGACAAAGGGCCAAGTTGAAATGAGTCAAGGAAAAAGATGTCAATTCAAAATTTTTTTACAGGATCTTCACGTTGTGGACATACATAACCACTATTTCCAGATTGGAAGATAAAGAAGGTAAAATCATAGAGGAGGAGGGAGGGATCCAGAACATGATTATAGAATACTTTGAAGATCTTTACAAGGAGAAAAGCAAGATCACTTGAGGGGTGAAAGGACTGGAATGGTTGGCGATATCAGAGGAACAAAGGACTTAGTTGGAAAGACAATTCTAGGAGGAGGAAATAACTAAAGTAGTGTTTAGTTGTGAAGGGGTAAAGGCTTGGGACCAGATGGATACACTATGGCATTAATCCAAAAGGAATAGTATACAATTAAAAATGACATCATTGCATGTCTCAAAGAGTTTCATAAGGATGTGATCATCAATAAAATGATGAATGAGACTTATATTTTGCCTCATCCCTAAGAAATATACTTAGTTTGAATAGAAGACTTTAGGTCGATCAGTCTAACGACTAGCCTCTACAAGAGTATAGCTAAAACATTGGCCAACAGATTAAGGAAGGTTATCCAAGGGCAAGGGATGGTGGGGGAGACTTAAATGGCTTTCGTAAGGGATAACCATATTTTGGATGTTGTGATCATTGCAAATGAAACTTTGGAAGAACATGGGTTCAACAAGAAAGAAGGTCTTCTCCT
The DNA here is from genome assembly GCA_030144865.1 of Tinospora cordifolia. Lineage (NCBI taxonomy): Eukaryota > Viridiplantae > Streptophyta > Magnoliopsida > Ranunculales > Menispermaceae > Tinospora > Tinospora cordifolia. The sequence goes on along the minus strand of JAJIYU010012168.1, from coordinate 3,179 downwards.
TAAGGTGGACTTTGCTAAAGCAAATGATTCATTGAGCTGGAAATTCTTGGATTTGTCCTTGGGAAAATAGGATTTGTGAAAATTTGGAGGAAATGGACTAAAGCTTGCTTATCTCCAGTTTACTATTCTATCTTCACTAGTAGAAGGCCAAGGGGAAGAATTGAAGTGTATAGAGGTTTAAGACAAGGGGATCCCTTGTTCCTTTTCCTTTACACTTTGGTAGCAGCACATTTTCAAGAATTATGGAGAAAGCTATAGTTGCCTGGAAAATGGAAGGATTTCATGTAAGGAAGGACAGAGTTTACATTACGCATGCATTGTATGCAAGTGATTGCCTTATTTTTATTAAGAATAATCCAGAAAGTTTGTATATTGCAGTTAGTGTTTTATACAACTTTTGCTTTGTCTCGGGTCTAAAGATTTAACAAGGCAAAAAGTCAGTTTATGGGCATTAATATCCACATTGAGGAGGTCAATAGAGAGACAATAGAACTGAGGGTGACTACAGGAAGCTGGATAATGAGTTATTTTGGGTTACTCCTCGGGGATAATCCAAAAAATCATTTTGGATCCTGTCATGCAGATAGTGAAAAAGGGTAGAAGGGTGGAAAAAAAGGTCTCTCCAGGGTCGAAGGCTGTTCAGAAAATAGTGCTGGAAGTGAACCCCACTTATTACCTTTCAGTCTTTCAGATTCTACACAAAGTGGCCATGGAGATAGAGAGAATAATTTCTATTGAAAATGAAGATAAAGTTCATGGATCTCATCTAGTTAAGTGAGAAAAGGTGTGCAAGGATACCCAGAATGGAGGATTCGGGATTGGGAACATATACTTGAGGACTATAGCTTTAGCTTTAAGGGGAAAGTGGCTATGGAAAATGATAAAGAATCCTGAGGCTTTATGGGCAAAGATTGTCAGGAGTATACATGGGGTTCAAGAGAATAGCATGGACGCTAGTCTTAATAATTACGATCTTCTTAGAAAGCTATATAGAATTTGTTCCATCTTTAAACCTCACATTCGGTGGTTAGTGGGAAAGAGAAATGAGGTGCAATTTTTGGAAGATATTTGGTGTGGCATGGTGAACCTTAAGGCTAGGTTTCCAAATTTGTACTGGTTGTCAGTAAAACTTAATAGGCCCGTTTCTGAGTTTTTGATTCTCAGCTGGGTAAAGGGGAACAGTATATGGTCTTGGAACCTCCACTTTAACAGGAATATAAATGACACTGTAATGGGAGAGATGTTAGAATTGTTGAAAATTTTGGGGCAGTTTACTCTGTCTGAAGAGGAAGATAGGTAGCCATGGACTGGGGACTTTCAGAATGCCTTCTCCACTAAATCCTTCATGCTGAAACTTCCTGCCCATTCACCTCAACAACTTTTTACTAAAGCTACCTTTATATGGAAGACTTAAAGTTCCTGTTAAAGTCGAGCTGTTGGCTTGGCTGAAATGCATTAGGAAGCTCAACTCTGCGGATATAATCCAAAAAAATTTCCTAATCATAATATCTATCCCTCTTATTGTTGTATGTCCAGGCTGCTGCTGAAGATCCCATTTCTTTAGGTGGTGTTAGGCTACCATGGAATGTGACGGAAATGACAAAATAAGTTGGACAAACTGTCCTGTCCATCTATTGATGATCTTTTTGTGATGCTGGATAGGGTTCTTCTAACTTTTCTCCCGAAGTATTGGAAGAAAATTTCGTTTCCCATCTAGTATAAAGTATGGGAAGAAAGAATTGCAAGATTGTTTACGGACAAAGTTAGATCGGTGGATCTTGTTTGGTATAGATCCCAAGTTTTTTTCGCTGTTGGGTGTCTAGCTGTAAGTTGTCCAAGGGGTACAGTTTTAGAGATTGGCTATGTAATTGTCTAGATACCTCATCTAGCAAGTGCCTCTTTTTTATGTGTGTATATATATATATATATATATATATTATTTGCATCAAAACCTTTCCAGTTTTCAGTTCAGAAATGATATTATGGTGCTGCGAAAACTCCAGCAATTTGTGCCGTCATATTCGCAATGAAATTGAAGTCGCTTCAGTTTTTTTTAACATATGGACATTATGCCTTCCAAAATTCTTGATTACGCTATTTATTGCAATTGGCCTTTTTGTGTGTGTGAAGAGAGAGAAAAAGTACTTTGATATGAGCAGAGTACCTTGATCTAATTTTGTAAGTGAAGGCTGATTTATATTGTATTCATTTTTTATGTGGATTTCTTGAAAGTTTTCCCCCGTTGACACTGATTTTATTTAATATGCAGCTCATCTAAGCCTTTCTCCAACTAACTGATAAGCCTCATGTGAGGCACGAATTCGGCAGAACACTACAAACTAGGGATTTTTCGTATCAATTTTTATGATTTTATTCCAGAACATTATCTGTGAGGAAGTTGAGGGAAATGTGTTTGAAAATATCATATTTAGTTGAATCAAGTAGTTGTAGAAAAACCAAAATAGTTGCAGTGGTTGACAGGATGAAGCAGCCAGGTGGTTATAGGTCAGGTTTTTGGTTATCATGTAGATATGAGAAGTTAAAGAAGGAAAGAATGAAAAAGGTGGAAACTTTTTCTTAACATTCTCTTCTAAATGTGGTTGTAATAATTCTTAGGTAGAAGTGTTGCGAAGGCCATAAGTTTTTGTTTGTCCAAATGTAGGAAAGTGATGGATGGTATCAAATACATTTCATGCTGCTGCATTAAAACAGTCTTTCCATCTTGTGTTGGTTCTCTGCTAAATTTTAATAGTGCGTTGCTTGGTTGAAAGTCACAAACATAAAACTCATTTACCCCGACTATTTAATTGGATGGTGATGATGGATATTTCATTGTTGCAGGGCAAGTAGTGGCTGTCTGCAGCTGCTGGGTCATGGCACCATGGAAGAGCATCAAAGGGGTTACCTTATCTGTCACATATTTAACAAAAGCTGCATTCTCAGGCAATGACAATGTTTAAGTAATAAAACTAGGAAGGAGGAAATAGATTAAATACCAAGTATATTTGATCATCTTTAGATTGACATTTGTCATTTAAGGTTTAGGATTGGTGTCGAGGCAATGACAATGTTCCATTCAACACTGGCACCACAATAATCCTAGTTGCCTGAATCTCTTTGACCTTTTCAATATGATGACAATGATATTTTTTTCATGCTTCAGAAATAAGTATTAAAAT
>JAJIYU010012167.1:0-14822 GCA_030144865.1 Tinospora cordifolia | reverse complement strand
AATCATTTTAGCTCATCTACTATGTGTATAAATAACTATTTATTTATTGATATTTTATTTATTTAATTATTTGCTCGCTACGTGGTACGCTCGCGAAGTTACGGGGTGTTACACCCAAGCTTCCACCTAGCTTTCAGGTTCAAGTGTCTCATACCACTCTACCCCTTCCACTTAGGCTTTCACTCAGAACAGAGCCGTACCCAAACAATTTCGCAAATGTCTCGATAACTAAGGTTCCCGAGCCCACTGTACTCCACCGTCCCATACCAGCGAGCATAGAGAAACCCGTTTTTCCAGAGTTACCGATCATTCACCATACATGGTCCATCATTCTCCAAGTCCAGGCTTCCTCCGTACCCCCAAATTCCTATGCATCCCATACTACATAGAAACCGAAAGATACAGAAGCTTCCCAATCTCGGGTCCTGATCAAACAATTTGCTGTTCTCACACAAGTTCTCGTCTCTAGCCTATGCCCTAAAGATTTATGTTTTTGATCCACTGTGCCACCCCTCACGTTTCTACCTAGGGTCTTTTTTTAGACCTAGGGTTCAATCTAGTTGACTCACAACCTCCGTCTAGTCAAGATACCATATTTGACATCTTTTTCGACTTTCTTGCCCCAATTTTCCACCTTCTAATTTTCTTTTATAGAAAATAAGAGTGTTCTTCAACGCCGACTACTCATATGAGCTGGTGGGACAACCTCCAGATCGGTCGGCGAGACCGAAGTCTGCTTAGCAACCGCGCTTTCTAAGGCGAGATAACCCACCTCCCTTTTAATGTTTAGCTTTACTCGGGACAAGACTTATCCACTATCAGCTCAACTTGCAGTCTTTGTATCCAAACAAAACATTTCAAAACATATCTTTCCTTTTTGAAAACACTTTCTAAAACATTTTTCAATTTCAAAAATAGAAGGTAGGGCATTCTAGTTCAATTCAATTCTCAGTGAAACCCTAATTTTAGTTTCTAATTCTAGTCAAACCACTACTGATTGACTTTCTAATTCTAGCCCAGCAACTAATACCTAGGCTCTGATACCACCTTTGTAACACCCCAATCCCCGTATCATTAAGCATTGGACACATCCACCATTTTTCTTTGACAGTGGACTAAACCAAATGGCGGGCCGGGCTGGTGTTACATTACAAGCGACGCACACTTGACTTTCTATTTCAATCATTTCACGCCTTAATCGTATTTAACCGTACATAACTTAAAATTAAGAATTTAACAAGGCAATAGTATAAGAAATAACTGAAATTCCTAAACTCAATTAATTAAATAAAATTGAGTACATAATTTTAAAAAAATATTATAGCGAAAGTCTTAAAACTTGGGCAACATGCCCTTACATAAAAATTAGAAACTTTTTAAATAAGAAGAACCTAACTAATATTCATGGTCTTCATGTAATTTAATTCCCTGAAAAATAAAAGGAAGGGTGTGCACACAGCCCAGTGGATCTTTCTAACATTAAAATCATTATTTCAATTCAAACAAACCAAGCATGTTAAAAACTTTTGTACATTAGGCGATTCAAACAATTTCTTGTTTTGGTTGACATTCGAACCGAAAAGGTTTAATCCCTGTGTTCCACATCGTGGGGAGAGAGAATCACTCTTGGAAACTCAAACCCCCTATCTATCCATCAAGTGGGATCACTTTTTGGATTCCCAGTTCAAAATCATCAATCAAATAAAGAGAAACCAGCAAGTCGGGTCGGGGGGTGGAACACACACGATGACATCTATCCCCGCCCCTGTCATCACGTCGGTACGTGGATTGAGTCATTATTTAGTCTTTTCTTAGTGACAAAACACACAATATCGGATTAAACCATCGACATAACATGTACATGACATGAAAAATTAAATATTTATTCATGGCACAATGCATCAATATTCTTAATTTCTAAACATGCATAACATGTATATTCATGACACAATAAAACATGTATATAAAGACATAAATTTAATCAATCATCTTCAAAACATCATCACACATGCAAGATTTATTCAAATTAAAATAAAGAAGTAAAGGTTAGAAGTCACTTCCACCTTAAATGCGTCCCTTCTGTGTACCTCTGAAATCCAGCAGAGTTCCGTTGCTTCAAGTCTCCAAACACTCAAGAACTCTTAAGAACACTCAAGAACACTCAAGAATAGTTCAAGATCACCCAAGAACTAAGGAGAATGCCAAGAAAAAGGCTAGAAGCACAAGATGACAACTCAACTCTTGTTGCTTGGGATGGTTTGAGTTGTGAGCATTGGAGAGTTTATATAGGCTTCAAAAGTGTATGGAATGACAAGTTTTTTGGTGGGAAACTTGCAAAAATTCAAATTTTTGTGCCCCCCCCAAGCATAGAAAAATAGTAGGTATTTTTTTGGAAATTTTTGGAGTTTAGAAACATTTTTTTCGAATTTTTTTTGAATTTTTTCGGATTTTTAATCGGATTTTCACTTATTTAAATCGGAGACTTTAATCGGGACCGTAAGATCTTCCTCGAGTCGCGCAGCAATCTCAGATGGGGCAAGCTTGATCAGGGCGGTCGGATCATCCTCGAGCGCATCAACTAGTTTGCGATCTGAAGAACACGGCTTTCTGGACCGTTGGATGATCCTCGGACACTGCGTGAAGATCTTGATCGTGATCAGCTAATTTCATCAGAGCCGTCGGATGGTCCTCGGACACAGAGCATGGATTGATTTCGCGATCACCGAAAACTATATGGTCTGTTGGATTTGGTTTGATCGTTTATGAGCCGTCAGATTTTCCTCGATCAACGCATACCTTCGCGATCTCCGAACGCATATCCGATCCGGTCCGTCCGATCTGCCTCGAACACAATGTGCGGTCAGATTTCACGATTAAGATCTGCGCCCGTGATATGGACCGTTGGATTGGATAGATTGATTTTGGAACGTCCGATCCTGATGATTCGGTGCATCCGGGTGTGGGATAAGGTCTCGATCTTGGCCGTTGGATCTTGGATCGGATGGATTATACGTTTTTGGTCGTTGGATCGTGTTTCTAATTACAAAATCTCTTTCCAAAGCTTCTATACTCCGAATTTTAGCAATTAGACACTTCCTAATTGATAAAAATTTGATTTTCTTGTATATTCTCTTCTATTTTGATAATTTGCTAAATTTTTTCTCTTTCTAATTATTTAATATTGCATTTATTTTATAGATTTCCATTTCTTTAATATTTTTAATGTTAATAATTAAATAATTTGTATTTTCTATTTTCATATATTTTTATTTATTTTTTATTTCATTTTCAGATAATAAATTATGTCATTATTAATTAATACTTATATAATGTTTGGTTTATTTTTAAAAAATACATGTACACTACATTTTTATTTAATCGCACATATTCCTATAATATGTCATATCAACATTTATGGTGCTAACACATACCTTATTCATACACATATTAGCCAAGATGTGTGTACACTTTATTTATTTTTTGTTTTTTTATTTTATTATTTATTTCTTAAGAAAATCCTTAAATTTCATAATTAATTCCACTAAATTGAAATTTTCATTTAATTATCCTAATTTTTATTATATCTCCAATGTAAATTATTTTTTTTCATGTGCCAACCCACCATTTGCACCCAAAATTTCTTAAAATCTTTGAAATTAATTTTCACTTGACTTATTTCATTTAATTTTCTCAAACTTATTTATCTTTAATTATTTGACAAAATTTTGGGGTATTACATCTTCCCACTCTCCTTTCTTTCTTGTGTGAGAAGTTCTTATTTCAGTTTTTTAGAGAGTTATTGAAGTAGTCTTGCTAGTGGTTTAAAGTTTTGAAAGTGGTTGATAAGGCAAACCTCTGCCGAATTCAACAAAAACTCGAATTAAGGTGGAGTGGCTTTCTTAAACCTCTACTTTGCTATTTTAAATTTCTAGCATGTTTATGCTTTTTTAAATTCTAATTTTCAGCATATTTAATCATATTTTAATTTTAGTTAGCATATTTTTATGTTTTAATCACTCATGAGCGCATGCCATGCTTAGAATCCCTATTTAGTATTTAATTCAATGTTTTCAAGCATGCGATGTAATGTTTTCATGCTTTGTTGATTGTTTAAAATTTTGATATTTACATTTTGATTTTCTTTTATGATTTTGTGATTCTTAAATATAAGAAATTGAAGATAAGAACCACGTACTGTCATAGTGACCTATATGGGTGTTATGGGTGTTCTTAACACATGCTTTGAGTGTGTGGTTGCGGGGACCAACTAAGGGATACTTGGTATGTAGAATCCAATGGAAAATGACAAAGAAATGTCTTTCCACCCTAAAGAGGGGTATCTAAATTAATAACATCAAGGGAGTAGAACCCCTTTCCGTCTCAACATCAACAACCAAAAAGTTGCTTGAATCACTTAATGCATGGAAGTGTTTGAATTTGGATGTGATATTGATTTGAAATAGTAACTTAGTTGTTTAATGAATAATCCACTGGGCTATGTGCTCGCCCTTCCTTTTATTTTTCAGGAAATTGACTTGAATCATGAAGGCCATGGATATTAGATTATTTCTATGTTTTGAAAATTCTATTTCATGGGCATGTTGCCCAAATTTTGAATTTAAGAATTCCACTGAATTTTATTTATGTTTTGAAAGTTATGTACTCAAGTTTTGATTAAGAGTGTAACTTGCTTTATTTTATTTGAATAAATAAAGAGTTTGAAATAGTCTTTTATCTAGTTGTATAGCCCTATTGAATTGAAATTTAATACATTGTGATGTATCCATAAACATTTTCAATAAGTGTTTAAATAAAGGAATTGAGATGCAAGCTATGTACTTGTAAATGTAGCATAGGACCCAACCCGCCTTGTGGTTGAGCTTAAACATATTTCTAGGGGGTTGGGGTGTTATAGATGATGATTAATAACCATGTACTATCAAAGTGAACATGTGGGTTACTATGGATGTTCTTTAGATGCGATTAGTTCACATGGGTGATGTCTCAAAATACTTGGAATATGGATTAAGCCCTTAGTCAAATGAAGTTGGCTGAGAAAGGTTTTTTTCATTCTAAGGAGATATTTTGTTAAGAATATCAAGGGCCTTAAAAACCCTTTTGGTCCAAGTCACAACTATACACAAAATGCTGCTTGAAACGGCTAATGGTTGCAAGTATATGAATTACGAATGTGATTTTAGTCTAAATTAGAAAATTGGTTGTTTGAAAAGGATCCACTGGGTTATGTGCTCATCCTTCCTCTCTTATTTTTTAGCAAATTGAATATGCATGAAGACCATGAATATTAGTTAAGCTTTTTTTTCTTTAATTTTGAAAAATTCTAATTTCTATGTAAGGGCATGTTGCCCAAGTTTCGAATATTTCATTGTAATAATTTCATTTTAAAATTGAGTGTTGTACTCTACTTTATGAAATTAATAAAGTTTATGAATTTCTTTTATTTTTTGCATTATTACTTTATTTGATTTGATTCATAAATTTTGAGTTAAGTACTCTTTAATTACATTAAGGCATAAGATAATTGAAATAGAATGTCAAGTTGTGTACTTGTAAAGCGACACCGGCTAGCCCACCTTGTGGTTAAGTCTAATTGAAAGTTGGGGTATTGTAAGTGTGGTATCAGAGCCTAGGCATTAGTTGCTGGGCAAGAATTAGAAAGTAAAGCCTAGACATTGTTGTTAGGCTAGAATTAGAAAGTTTAATCTTATACCAATGGTGGTATCAGATTTAGAAAGTATTAATTCAACTAGGTTTGACTTGTGCTTTGAGTTGAAATTAGTATGCCCTACCTTTTATTTTTGAAATTAAAAACTATTTTGAAAAGTGTTTTACAAAAGGAAAGATATATTTTGAAATGTTTTGTTTAGATACAAAGACTATAAGTTGAGTTGATAGTGGGTAAGCCTTGTCTCCTGTAAAGCTAAACATTAAAAGGGTAGTGGGTTATCATGCCCGAGAAAGTGTTGTTGCTAAGTAGACTTCAGTCTCGCTACCCAATCTGGATCAGATAGAAGTTGTTAGTTCAACCAAATTGAAATCATGTGTCTAAGGAAGGGACCTTAGATATAAACGTGGGTATAGCTAAGGGTGGCACAATGGATCAAATGCATAAAACTTTAGGACATAGGTTAGAAACTGAAAATGTGCGAGAACAAAACACTTGTTTAGTTAGGAGACATGATCTGGAAGATTTTATACCTTTGGTTCCTATGTAGTATGTGGTGCATAGGAATTCAAGGTTATGGAGGAAGCCTTGACTCGTAGGATGACAGATAATGTTTGGTGAATGATTAGTAACTTTGGAAAAACTTCTTTATCTATATTTGACTAGTATGGGAAAGTCAGGTGTAGTAGGCTCGGGAAACCTTAGTTGTCGAGATATTTGCAAAGTTGTTTGGGTGTGACAATTTTCTGAGTGAAAGTCTAAGTAGAAGGCATAGAGTGGTATGAGACACTTGAACCTTGAAGCTTAGATGGAAGCCTGGAACTTTGCTATGTAGCGTGAAATTGCTTGATTGTATGATTGTTTAAAAAACATGCTTGATTTGTTTATATGTGTATCATATCAATCAAAATCCTGTACCAAGAACAAAAAGAACCTAGAAGCGTAAACTATTAGGCCACTGAACAAATCAAGAACCTAGAGACCGAATCTAGAGTCATGATAGTACAAACGTTGACAGGGGAAATACTAACAATCTATTCAATTTGTAGACAATGGCTGGAACAAGAAGGTACACTACTTGATCCACCACTTTTGATGAAATAGAGTAGTGGGATCAGGAACTACTTGCTAGCATGGAGGCCTAAATAAAAAAAATGATGAATGAAGTTGCTTTGAGGGTTATGGATAAATTGATGAGGGTTCTACCCTAGGTACTCCCTCTGGCAGTACCATAACCTTAAGAACCTGAACCTGTCCAGGTTTAGCATCCAACACCTATGGCCCTAGCTCTTAAACATCCGAGGGCTTAGGAGGATTCGGAGGATGAGAAACAAAGAAAGATGCTGATAGAGCAACATAAGCTCCACCCTCCTTTAGTTGATGGCTCTACAGATTGCATCACAATTGACCACTAGTACAGGATATGGAGGAAATTCTCAATGTACTGAAGGTAATTGGGTCAAGAAGGGTTGTACTAGCCACACACTACTTTAAGGGATTGGCCAGAAGTTGGTAGCGTATAATGAGGATGGACCCTAATACGGATGTTGATGCTATGAATTGGGAGAACCTCACAAAGATCTTCTATGAAAAGTTCTTCCCAGAAGCGACGTTGAGTAAGCTACAAGAGGACTTTGTCTGACTGAATCAGAGGGACACAATTGTAGCTGAATATGAAAGAAAGTTCACATAGCTAGCCAAATTTTTACTAGACCTGATCAGGGAAGAAAGAATGAAGGCTAGTCGTTTTGCACAATGTCTTAGGATGGATATTTTAAAGATAGTGAAGACATTAAGCTTAAAGACTTATAAAGATGTTGTGAAAAAAACCCTAACTCTAGAATAAGAAATCAACTTGGAGCAATAGGTGAAGGGAAAAAAACAAAAGGGATGAGAATGAGAAGGATCATTAGGGGGCCTTAAAAAAGAACAAGAGCGGTGGGAAGCCACCATAGAGACAGGGGTAGAACAATGAAGAGTCAAGCGAATAAGCGAAGAGGCTGGGACTGTGTTATCTCTGCAGTCAAAGTGGTCATATTGCAAGAAACTGCCCAACCGCAACAGCTCAAGTTCTTCAATAGCAACAACTGCAAAACACTCAGGGGGAAGGTCAAAATACTCATCTTCAAGTTAGGCAACAACAATAGAACGCCAATCAGTCGTGGTCAGAACTAGGCAAGAATATTGGACATTGAGACTTAAGAAGACCAAGTCCCTATAGTGGAAGGTACGTTCCTATTATTTAACATTGTTGTGAGACTGGTGTTTGACTCGGGTGCCTCTAAGTCCTTTATCTCTGAAGAACTAGCTGATAGCTTACAACTTATAACAAAAATACTTCACATTACTTTGAATGTGTCCACACCAATACGAACCACTGTGACTTCAAAAAGAATGTGTAGCTGTGAATGAAGGTTCAGGGATAAACTCTTAACAATTGATTTATGCATCTTACCTTTTTATGGCTATGATGTAATATTAGGAATGAATTGGTTAGACCAGTACCAAGCCTAGAGAAATTGTCCTAAAAGATGAATGATCATAACCCTACCTTCGGGAGAGACCTATAGAATCAACGCAGATATGCAGAGACTACCAAGAAGTCCATTGTAGCCATGCAAAACTACTTAAGGTAGAAAAATGAGTTTGGGGAACTCTTTGAAGAAGAACCTATTGAATTGAAGAGGATACAAGACCTAGCAGTGGTTAGTGAGTACGAGGATGTGTTCCCAGACGACTCACCCAGACTACCATCTATTAGAGAATTAGAGTTAAAGATTGAACTCCACCCTAAAACTAACCCTATAACCATAACCCCTTACGGAATGGTACCAATAGAATTGATCGAGTTGAAGTCTCAACTAAATGAACACAGGGAAAAAGGATTCATCAGGCCAAGTGAGTCACCCTGGGGAGTTCCAATATTATTCGTAACGAAGAAGGATGGTTATATGACACTTTATGTCGGTTATCAGAAGCTGAACCAAACCACAATGAAAAATAAGTATCCTTTGCCAAGGATTTATGACCTATTTGATCAATTGAGAAGAGCTACTCATTTCTTAATGATTGATCTTAGGTCAAGATATCACCAGTTGAGAATCAGGGAGTCTGATATACACAAGACTGCCATCAGAACAAGATATGGACACTTTGATTTCAATGTGATGCATTTTGTTTTGACCAATGCCCCAGCAACATTCATGGATTTAATCAACCAAGTGTTTAAATAGTACCTTGACCAATTTGTGATGGCATTCATAGATGACATCTTGATCTACTCTAACTCATAGACAGAGCACTTAAAACACTTGTAGATAGTGTTGGAGACCCTTAGAAGGCATCAATTATATCCCAAGTTCAGCAAGTGTGAGTTTTGGATTAAGACGGATGAAGACAGTCAAGTTTCATGGTCACGTAGTATCAACATTGGGCATCTCTATATAACGGAAGAAGGTTGAAGTTGTTATGGATTGGAAGCTACCTAAGATAGTTACAAAGATTAAGAGCTTCTTAGGCCTAGTTGGGTACTATAGAAGGTTCATCCAAGATTTCTCCAAACTAGCTAAACCTATGACCAAGCTGACCAGGAAGAGTATTAAGTTCGATTGGGATGAGAAGTGTGAATAACCATTCCAAGAATTGAAAAAGATATTGTTTACGAGCCTTGTCCTAATCACTCCAACCCATGGTGTTACTTATACCATCTATATTGATGCTTCATTGAGTAGACTCAGAGTAGTGTTGATGCAAGAAAGAAAAGTAGTTGCTTACACCTTGCGACAACTAAAGGTCTATGAAAAGAATTACCCTACTCACAACCTAGAATTAGTAGCCATTGTATTTGCCCTGAAGATTTGGAGACACTACCTCTATGCTAAGAACTTTGATCTATTTTCATATCACAAGAACTTAAAGTACATCTACACTCCAAAAGAGTTGAACCTCGGGCAACGGAGGAGGATGGAGTTCCTTAAAGATTATGAATTTCAATTACACTACCATCCAAGGAAGGGCAATGTAGTTGCTGATGCTCTAAGTAGAAAGTTCAACAAACAAGAAAAAGAAAAGGGCCACAAATACCAATTGATTGAGAGCTTTCGGCTGAGTGTGACTTAAGATGACAAACAAACCTATCTTTATAGCGTATCTTGGCAACCGGATCTTCTACAACACATCAGGGAGGAGCAGAGGCAAGACAAGTGGCTCATTAGCGTAATAGAAGGAGTTGCACAGGATAAGCATACTAATTTTAGGATGGATGCTAAGAATACCCTAAGGCTTGAGGAGAGGATCTGTATACCTCAAAATGGACAGAGTAAGTAGACCATATTGGAAGAGGCTCGTCAGACCAAATATATGGAGATAAGATGTACTAGAACCTCAAAATGACATGTTGGTGGAGAGGAATAAAGAGGGATGTGTCTAAGCATGTCTCTAAGTACTTAACTTGTCAACAAGTAAAAATAGAACATCGAAAACCCTATGAAATGTTACAACCACTCCCTATCCCTAAATGGAAGTGGGATAACATTACCATTGACTTTGTTGGTGGTTTGCCCAGAAATAAAAAAGGAGACGACACTATTTGGGTGATTGTGGATCGTCTCACCAAAATGGCTCATTTCCTGCCTATTAGATCTACAAACCAAGTTAGTAAGTTGAGAGAACTATATGTGAAGGAAATAGTAAGGTTGCATGGTGTGCCCAAGATGATTGTATCTGAAAGAGACTCTCGCTTGATCTCACAATTCTAGCAGAGTCTACAAAAGGAGTTGGGCATTAAAACTCGTCATGAGCACTGCTTTTCATCATTGGACAGATGGGCAGTCTGAGAGAGTTATCTAGACCTTAAAAGATATGTTGAAATCCTGTGTTTTGGACTTTAAAGGAAATTGGCCAAATTACCTGCACTTAGCAGAGTTAAACTATAACAATAGTTATCAGACAAGTATTAAGATGGCTCCATATGAGGCTCTTTATGGAAGACTTTGTAGATAACGAACTTGTTGGGCTGAACTTGAAGATTATGTATCCATAGAGCCAGACTTGGTGGGAGAAATGAACAACCACATCAAACTAATACAATTAGAGGTTGACTACATCCAGAGTTGTTATAAGAGCTATGCTGACAAGAGAAGGAGACCGCTAGAGTTCTAAGTGGGGACAAAATGTTTTTAAGAATTACTTCTTGGAAGGGGTATTGAAAGATTTGGATTCAAGAGGAAGCTATCACCAAGATTTATGGGATCGTTTGAAATACTTAGAAGACTTTGGGAATGTGCTTATGAGATGGATCTACCCAATCAAATGACCTCAACTCATAACGTATTCCACATGTCTATGTTGAAAAAATATGAACTAGACTACTCTCACATCATCCATTAGGAGGAAGTGAATGTTAAGGATGATGCCACATATGAAGAAGCAGCTATTAGAATCCTTGACTACAAGTGCAAAGCCTGAAAACTAAGGATATCCCGTAGTTAAAGTACTGTGGAAGCATCATGGGGTGGAAGAAGCTGCATGGGAACTAGAGAGGGAAATGAAGGCCAAACATCCAGACCTATTCACTAGGAATTTCTAATGTTGTACAAAGTTTGAGGATGAAAATATCTTAAGTAGGGTAGGTTGTAATACCTTGTAATCTGGTACTGAATAAAATGAAACAATTCAATTGCATTTGATTGAATTTGGGAAAAAAAAATGAAAATAGGTCCATTTGGGGATAAATTTAGTAAGTGCAAACTCCATTTAGTGTACATAGACTAATCAACTAGACAAAATATCCAAAAGTCAACTCAATTGGCCAAAATTTAGGTTTCATTTGCTTAATACCCTTCAGTGGAGTCTAAATTAGGAAAGTATATAAAATGAGGGTCACCCTAGCCTAATGATAGTTTGGAAATATGCATTATTTTATTATGAATACAAAAATATATAATAAAGTCCATAATTCTTGATAAATAATGAGATATGAATTTTTATAAAATTCATGTGGACCCATAAATTCATGACCACCCCTAAACATGTGCAAACAACATGGGTAGAACACCATGATCATGTCCACCCTCACCCTACCCAACCTCAATGAAACGCTTCCCTTATTTGGAATCATATAGAATGATCTCATGCGCCATGCAAATGATCAAGTATACCACATCTATGGGTAACCATGAAGCATGATCTCTTGTACACCACACTTTGATCATGTGCACCATGCCTTATTATGCAAAATCGGTCCATATGTGTGTGTGCACACATATGAGCAACCGTAATTTAGAAGTGTCTAAATGTGAACCATGAAATCCTAGTTTTAACACACACAAAGAAGAAACCAAAAACCAAGAATAGGAAAGTTTCCAAAACCCAAAATGCTCCAAGCATGGCACCATGTGAAGAGATTACCATCATATCCTTAACAAAAGCCTTGTCGTCCTCTATGTGTGTGTTGTCATATGTGAGGAAACCCTAATTAAAGATGCCAAATCGTGGCTCTCTTTGTGCTCTTGAAAATCTATATAAACCCCCCTTATGCACACTTATTATTCATCCCAAAGCAAAGAGTTGACACTTTCTTCTTAGCTTGTTCTAACCTTCTTCTTGGCAACCCTTGTGCTCTTGTGTGATTTGAGGCATTCATGAGTGTTTGAGAGTTTTATTGAGTATTCTTGAGTGTTCTTGAAGTGCCAAAAGTGTTGAAAAAAAGGAACCTCTGCTGAATTTTTGAGAAAAAGCTTCATAAGATGGAAGTGATTTCTAAAACCTCCTCTGTTTTTCTTTACATTAATACCATGTTCATTGCATGTTCAGCTTTCAGAGATCATTCATGTTTTAATATCAGAAATTTAATCATAATTTTAGTTTTGGTTTAGTACATGAGCATGATTTTAGTAACCACTAATCCATGCCATGTCTAGTACCATGTTTAGGTTTATTTCAATGTACGATGCATGTTTTTTGGATGATTTATGCTTTGATTCTTGGATTGTTTATAATCTAAAATTTATTTCTCCTATTTTATGATTCTTGAATATGACATTAATTATGAAATGAGGATGATTAATAACCATGTACCATCATAGTGAACATGTGGGTTACTATGGATGTTCTTTATATGTGATTAGTTCACATTGGCAATATCCCAAAATATCTTGAATATGAGTTATGCCCTAAGTCAATGAAATTGGCTAAGAAATGTCTTTTTCGTTCTAAGGAGATATTTTGTTAAGAACATCAAGGGCCTTGAAAATCCTTTTGGTCTAAGTCACAACTATACACAAATGCTGCTTGAAACACCTAATGTATGCAAGTGTATGAATTATGGATGTGTTTTTATTCTAAAATAGAAAATTGGTTGTTTGGAAAGGATCCACTGGGTTATGTGTTCATCTTTCCTCTCTTACTTTTTAGGAAATTGAATATGCATGAAGATCATGAATATTAGTTAAGATTTTTTCTTAAATTTACAAAGGTCATAAGGGCATATTGCCCAAGTTTTGAATATTCTATTGTAATAGTTTCATTTTAAGATTGAGTTATGTACTCTACTTTATTAAATTAATAAAGTTTATAAATTCCTTTTATCACTTGCATTATTGCCTTATTTGATTTGATTCCTAAATTTTGAGTGAAGTACTCTTGAATTACATTAAGGCATAAGATAATTGAAATAGAATGTCAAGTTGTGTATTTATAAAGTAACATCGGCTCAGCCGACCTTGTGGTTAAGTCCAATTGAAAGTCTTGAGGGTTTGGATGTTACAATCAAATTATCAAATCTTGGGGTATTACATCATCCACTAATATTTATTCTTAAATCAACAAAAGAATATATATCTTAGCTATCCACCTAATCATGAGCTTCGATTTAAAACATAATATCAAATAATCTCAATTTGCACATGGAAGAAAAAAAAATAGTTGACTAGTATGGATGAGTAAGACAACTATTTTTACATATACATATAATAAGGGTTATTTTTAAATTATCTAGAATTACTTACTTTTATATAGTAAAATGCCACATATACATATATAGCTCCACTGTGCATTGGCAAAAAAATTTCAAAAAAAGTCAGAAACTTGTATTTTTGGTATATAAGCCAAAAAAGTAAGATAGTCTCAACATTTTTCTCCTCATCATATTTTTGGTATATGAGGAGAAAATCTTGGCTTCTTATCTTAAGAGTTTAAAACTTTATTATAAGTAGATTGAGCTTCATTTTTTTTCATTTAATATTTTTACTTTTTTATTATTCTTTGCAATATATGCATGAGTTTTTTTTTAGCTAGTGTTTCCTTTATCTGACTAATGGATATTTTATGCATTGTTGATGAGAAATTAACAGAACAGTGGTTTTAATTACTGCTAAATCATTTTCTTATTTTATTTGAAAAACTTGGCTTGTTTTATAAAAAACAATATTGGCCTACCTATTCATGCACTCTATTAGTATTTAAACATGATTTATGGATTACACATTTTATGTAGTTCATGTACGTGTGTTTATTCACATGTTTATTGGTATGAGCCCATGAAGAAAAAATGTTGAAGAAGAAGAAAGAAAATAAAAGCAATATGACAAAAGTGGCAAATTTACATTAATCCTCAAAAAGTGAGCATAGGGCCCTTTATATGGAGTTTCAAGAGCACAAGGGGAGAATGGTTTGGCATGTGCTCACATAGAAACTTTCCTTCTCTTCATAGTGACATTTTGGAATGCTTGTGTTAGTGTGAACATGATTTGGGCAAGTGGGCCAACTAAGGTTCCATAGTCATGTGTGAGCACAAGATTTGTGTAATACCTCAAAAATTAAAAAAAAATAATATAACAATAAAGGTAAATATTTTTATTTCATTTATGTGATGAGAGCTTTGGGTAAAAATAATAATAATAATAATAATAAATAAATAAATAAAACAAAATAAAAGATCAAGTAATTGTGTATTAATATTATTACTAATGATGCTATAATAAAGTTTGATAAATAAATTAAGTTAAAAAAATAAATAAATAAATAAATAATATATATATATATATATATATATATATATATAATGATTTGTCGGTGGAAACGCGTGATTCGGATTTGTGTTGCTAGTGCAATTTCTTTGATAAAGAAGATGAAGAAC
>JAJIYU010012166.1:0-14730 GCA_030144865.1 Tinospora cordifolia | reverse complement strand
TGGATCATTAATTCAATAATGGTCCATAATTCTTTATACATATACTATTGGATAAATTAATTGACAAAAATTCTTGTTTATTCATTCTAAATTATGAGGTATTACATTGGTGGAATGCACAACAAGCATACAAATAGACTGCATTGTTACAACAATCTGTCAATAATTTCCTTTCATCACTCTTTGAAGCTTTTGTTGGCCCCTGGAATCATCATGTCGAACAAGCATGAGAAAGATATTTGGCTACAAAATGTTGCTCATATAATCTCAGAACTATGTAGCGACATTATGAGCAGATGTCTAAATGGTTCTATCTGATTAAGGGTGTTGATGATGTCAATCTCAAGGCAGTTTTTCTCCTCTCTTTCTAGAACCCTATTGTTCAAAGGGCACAAGAATACATGGCTACACATAAGAAAACCACCTAGGATAACACTTTAGGATAATTGTTTTCATACTTCAAGAATGGACACCAAGGTTTCTGTGTTGAGTTTGAAATTTTTCAGCACGCCTAAAGCCTGAGCAAAGCCTTCACCCGTGCATGTCATGAGGCTGTTCCTAAGTGTCAAGCTTTTGAACCTTACTCTTGCAAAAAGAGCCAGTCTTCCGACATTTTTCTAAAGTTTCCAGATGATCCCATCATAAGGCTCATAAGAGATCATCATCTCATAAGAAATGAAAGTTCTTACAAAGAAAGCTTTTCCAAGGAAAGACAGCTGACTCCCGATGCTTTTTATGCAAGCAGAAGGGCCATTTTGTAAAAAATTGTCCTAAGAAAACCAAGCGCCATGCAGCTCTTCTTGAGAAATTTACAACACTGATGGACACCGAAACCTCTGATGTTGAATCCTTATTTGAATTTCAGGATGACTTTTCTCCTGATGCCCTCATGGCTATCTCAAATACAGAAGCTTCTGTTCTGAACTCCTCACCTCCATTAGCAAATGACATCTCAAACTTGCCCCATGCCAAAGTACAGGTTTACCTCTCCCCCGATCATCATCCTTTCTCACTTACTGCTTTGATTGATACAGGTGCTTCAACAACACTCATGAATCCCTCTCTGTTACTTACTGAATGGTGGAAACCTTATTGCCAAGCCTTCAATACTGTTAGCCTGAACCAGCTGGCCATCACACTTACTAGTGAAGATCAAGCTTCACCCCCTGCTCGCATTTAAACACCAAATTCTTGGCGCTCCAGGCTTGTCCAAACCATTTATCATTGGTTATGACATTCTCCAGCAAATCAGCCACTTCACCTAGACTCCACATGGCCCCAAGACGAATTCTACTTTCGTTCCATGGATTTCTTTTCTTTCTGAAGAAACTCAACTTGTAGACTCTCCCCAGCACTCTCGTCTAATCCAAAGCCTGAGATCTTCACTTATCAAGAAGTGTTGCGCAGAAAGCCACACAAGCTTCCTCACTAAATGCAGTCGCCCATTGTCGTTTAATAAGGATTATTTTATAAGGACATAAATCCTACCAAAGCCTCTCATCCTGGTATGCCTCCTTCCCAGCTTACTCTTACAATTCAAGAACTTGACCAGCTAAAAGAAGAAGGTTTAATTGAGCTAACCACATCTCCTTGGGCATGTGAAGTGTTTTATGTTAACAAGAGGTCTGAACAAGTCTGTGACAAACTTCAGTTGGTTATCAATTACTAGCCCCTCAACATTTTCCTCAAGGATGACAAGTTTCCACTTCCTCGACCTGAAATCTTATTCCAGCATCTTTTGGATGCTAAGATATTTTCAAAGTTTGATTGCAAGTTAGGTTTTTGGCAGCTCGAAATTAAGCTAGAAGACAAGCCCAAAATCGCGTTTGTAATTCCAGGCTATCATTATCAATGGACATTAATGCCGTTTGGACTCAAAACTGTTCCTTCTATCTTCCAACGAACCATGACAAGGATCTTTTCAGAAATACAACATCAAGCTTTAATTTAAATTGACGATATCATTCTTTTCTCCAAGGATATACCAGCACATGTTGACCTTGTTTAGAAATTTCATGATATTTGTATTTCTGTTGGACTCATGCTCTCTGAAAAGAAGATGCAGCTATTTCAGACTTCTATTGATTTCCTCAGGATGGAAATCTCAGTGGGACAACTCACTTTACAACCTCATATCTCACACAAGCTCCTTAATTTCTCAGATGTTCTACAAGATAAGGTAACAATCCAACAATTCTTAGGGCTTGTCAATTATATGGGCCTTTTCATCAAAGATCTCTTTCAATACATAGGTAAGCTCTCTCTACTATTAAAAAGGTCTCGTCCACCATGGACAGAAGAACAAACTACAGCAGTCCAAACTCTCAAGCTCGAAGCCCAAACTGTCCCACCATTACAGATATCGGGACATGGCCAGCGAATTCTTCAGACTGATGCCAGAGATGAATACTGGGGTGCAGTTCTCTTAGAAGAATCCCCAGACAACACCCAATGTATCTGTGGATATAAAAGTGGGGTCTTCAAGCCTTCTAAGTTACATTATTATTCCACTTTTAAAGAAATCTTAGCTATCAAACGGGGCATCGAAAAATTTTAGTTCCACCTGGTTGGCCATTCTTTTCTCATCAAAATGGATATGTCAAGTTTTCCTAAAATGTTGCATTTCAAACAGAGAATGATACCAAATCCTCAACTTCTCCGTTGGGCAACTTGGTTGTCTCAGCTCAATTTCACAGTTAAGCATATTTTTGGAAAAACTAATGTTTTGGCCGATTTCCTCTCCAGACATCACCACTCCCATTTCATTAGGGTAATTGGGTCTTCTTCTTCCAATTCGGATCCCTCTGATGGTGCACATGCCTCTTTGGATATTATGCCTCCATCTATACACTGCCTGTTGAAATTAGAGAAACCATTTATTGAAAAAACCCAAATAAGCCTGTTTGTAACACCCCATAACTTTGTGATCATGTCACATCGTGAGTGGGCATAAAATAAAATAACCAAAATAAAATAATAAATTAAAAATCGATATTAGTTGAATTAGCTAGAAAAAAACTTAATAATGATAAACAATAATAATAACAACAACAACAACAATAATAATAATAATAATAATAATAATATAACATATATGTGATGAAATGTAATATTAGGAAACTTTATCAATTGGTAAGAATAGTAATTGAGAATTTAAAATAAATGGATGGTTGAAATATATTCCCACACATATAATAGAAAAAAAAAGTAAAATGAAAGGTATAAAGAAGGATAATGATATTATTAATGTATATAAACCTATAATAGGGATGAAATAAATTAAAGAGATTAATATATGTAAATTTATAAACTTGTAATGAGGATTTATATAAATTAAATCGATTAGCTAGAAAAAAAAAAAAAAAAGAAACCGGGGAAAAATTTGAAGAGGGAACCAAAATGCTCTACTTTTGGCGGTGCGGAAGCAAAATTCTTGAAGTCGAAAGAAAGATGAAGAAGGAAAGAAACATCGGTGTTGTTGTGCGTGATCGTGCAAAGCAAATGAAGAAGCTACTCCGAGTTGTTGTTGCAGAATCATGCACAGAAACCAGAATTCTCTGGTTGTCGTGCTGTGGGCCGGGAGTCACAAGCAGAGAGGGCAACGAAGTGGTGAAGCTGGGTGCTGCAGACCCTGAAGAAGAACTGGGTGCTCTGGTTTGGGATAAAAAGCAAGGTTGGCCGGGAGGTGTGTAGCTGTTATTGTAAGCCAAACAGGAAGAAGAAAGGAAGAAAAACGGAGGGGTTGTGGTTGAGGGTTCAGCTGGGTGCAGGGAATGGAAATAGAGTAGTGGCACGGTTGCTGTTGTTGCTATTAACTTTGAAAGCTGGGAATGAAGAAAATGGTCAACTGGACATCATTGCACGAACAGAGGGAAGGAAGGAAATAGAGCACCGATGCTCTATTGCTGTGTTGCTACTGTTGCTGTTGTTGCCGCCGAACGAGAAGGAGAAAATGCAGCAATGAAGAAGATTAGATGTGGTGTGCATGATGTAGGTGTGAAGAACAAGTGATAACAAACCAGAAATCCTGGTTTTTCAGCTGCTGCGTGGAGTGGAGGAAAGATCAAAGATGATGTATGTGTCTTGCTATGAGGAGTTGTGCGATGTAGTGAAAATCAGCTGCTGCTGCAAGCTGGACGGGAAGAAGAGAACCGAAGCTGTTGTTGTTGAAAAGAAGAAGAACGGGCAGTTTGTGAATTTGCTGGACCAAGAAGAGAATGGAATTTAATGAAGATGTTGCATGCTCGACGTGGAGAAGAAGACTAAAACAGAAAACAGAGGCTTCCCTGTTGCTGTCCGCAAGGCAAAGGAATGGGGTGAGGGGTGTGTGTTGAGTGGTTGAACAAGAGGAGTGTTGCCGTGAGGTGCGTGATGAGTGGAGTTTTAGTGTTCATGAGGCTGGTGTGTTCATGCTGCTGGTGTGTCATGAAGATGCTGGCCAAGCCGAATTGTGATTTGGGGGATGTTGGTGATGCGTGGAAGAAGAGGATTAATTTTGATGTTACTAGAAATCCATTTGAGTATATGTGATGAGTTCTAGACAATGAATTAGACATCAAATTGGACAACTGATGAGCATCGTTGCCGCATTGCGTGAGAAAGAAAGTAACAACTGATACGTTTCTGCACAAAAGAAAGTCTTCAACAAAGGAATTCTCGCCGTTGGCGTCGTTCGCGCGACGAAGAACAATTTGAAAGGTAAAATAATTTTAATTTTTGATTTTTAAATTCTAGATAGTTGAAAATAAAATTATTTCTATTTGATTCTAGATGCATAGGAGAAAAACTATGAATTTGAACCTTAGTAGAAAAAACTTGGAAATTTAAAACCTTATTTAACATTTTAATAAAAATATTAAATTCGATGCCTATGATAAGAATATTAAAGAATTTCAAGAAATTCAAAGAATTTCAGGAAATTCAAAGTTTTGAATATTAAAAATCTAATTTTATTTAGAAGCTAGACGTAAATAATAAGTATGAAAATTGTTTTTATTCAAATAGAAATTTATTAAATAATTTAAGAAAGAATTTTAAGATAAAATAATTTTATTTTGGAACTTAGAAAATTAGGAAATTCCTAAGTTTGGATTTTATATCTTGAAGATGAATAATTTATTTTAAAAGATTTAAAATAAATTGTTTGGATCTAAATAGACTTATTTAGAAATGAATAAATCGAAAAGGCTCGAAAATTAATTATAAAAGTTCTATTTTCAAATTAACGGACTTTAAGGACTTAGAAATTAATTTAATTAGAATATATACAATTCTAGACTTTAAGAATAATCCTAAATTAGTTGAAATGGATATTTAGATCTTATAATTATCTTAAAAATTAATTAAGCTTAGGAATAAATCTGAATGAGAGTGAATATGAATTAAGAACTTAAAAATTTTTATAGATTGTTAAATTTCAGATTTGACAATGTTATAGTATCGGATTACTCGAAGGAAAGCAAGGAGTCCTGAAGATCGGCAAAATCAGGTGGGCATGACTTCCTTGCTCATATGTATTATATGGATTTAAGATTTAAAGCATTTGATTAAATAGTTCTAGGTTATTAGAATTTTATTAGGAAATTAATTGAAATTGTTTGGCTTATGTGAATGATGTGTGATGTATGATGAATTATTTAATCCATGCGTAATTAGTTCATGACATGATCTTGCATTTGGATTTACTCAAATATGGCATGCATGACTAGGAACATATGCGTCTAGATCTTATTGTTCACTCATTCATCTTATCATGTCAACTTGCATGTATAGTTTGAATTATTTTCCTAGTGAATTGTGTGATGCTTGATGTGATGGAGACTGTTGTAAAACTAAAATAAGATGATGGTTTATTAAGAATCCACTTACCGGTATGATTGTCGAGCCTAAAGCGGATCGAGTTGACATCTCCTATATGTCACAGCTTGAGATTGTCGAGCTACAAGGCGAATCGTACGTATTCCCACCCGGAGCTGATTGTGATAGCTCGAAGTCTTTGGGAGACGGTACGACGTCGCGATAAGTACTCTCTCTTAGGCTATGATGTGAGTGTCAATTGATTTTAGATGGTTATTGGAACCCTCTGAGATTGGATTGGATCACAAGAATACCAAGAGGCATGTCAACCCCCTTCCGGTCTTAGACTACAACCAAAATAAATGAATGTTTGAAACGCCTAATGTTCGAAAGTGTTTGTAATGTTTTGGATTAGGTCTATATAATGCATGTGATGTGTAGGAACGATCCACTGGGCTTTCGAGCTCACTCCCACTTTATTTTTCAAGAACACCTGGACGTAGCACATAGCAGTCTACGCAAGAAGACTCGCACTTTCTATTGGACACCTTATGGGGAGGTCGTCTGGGATAAGAGACTTGGAGGTTATGTTTTACTTATTTATACTGGATTGTTTTAATGCATGTACTATGATTTTAACTTTAGTTGTCTTATCTTTAAATGACTTTTCTTTTTTTATCAATTTTGGTTTTTATAGTAATTTTTCAAGAAATTCCGCTGCATTATTTATAAATTGTACTGAGAAATCTGGTGAATGTCTCAAGAAATTATTCTGATCTTTTATTTTGTACGAAGCATCTATCTAGACATTGATTTGCAAACGAATTTGTTATGAGTTTACTTTTGAAAAAAAGGATTTTGACAGAAGAGAAATTTTAGTAGCATCTTGATTTTCAACGGGCAATGATCCACACGTGAGACAAAACATGAACGGAGGTCCGGTTAAAAATTGGGGTGTTACACTATTATTGATGGCCTTCTTAAGGCTTTAACCGCAGACATGGCATGTACTTTGGCCATGTTCCCCATCCCATGAAGCCTTATTTATTTCCATTTCGAATCATTAATTTTTATAACTTCCCAAAAGAAGCTTATTGCTTCTTAATGCATATTTTAAGATCTTGGTGGATTGGATTCTCTCTTGATAAGTATTTTTTATATGCTTATCTCTTTCAGTTGAGACCCCCTCACCATGAGCTAGGACCTGATCAAACTAGGTTCTACATATTCCTATCAAAATTTGCCACCCATGAACAATGGCTAAACAGCTTAGCTGAATGGCCTCAGAGGTTCCTCACTATCACCTTTTTGCACTACTGGCCTCTGAGCAAGATACTCTAGCATTGGCGATGATCCTATTGCCGTAGCAGAAGAAGTATGTTCCTACCAAATCCTTCGTGGATATCAGAGATTACTCTTCTTCAATACCCATAGTCGCCACACTTATCCAAGTTCTCTTCTGGGCCACAGACATGAATTCTTTATGGCCGTTAAAGCTCCATATTGGCCCAGTTTTCACCAGTTCCAATATTTCCAACAAGACATGATCCGTTGGAACAAAATCACAGGAACCACGAATTGGCCCAAGCCCACGCCACCTTACCATTCATGGCTTCTGTATGGACATCCAGGCCTTAGTGAGCCCGAAAATCACCTTTGGGATATTTTTTATGTGTTGATGGATGAATATCTCGTAGAACATCCCACTCATCTCGAAGATGTCAACCGTGCTACTATTGCCCCGTCATGGCTCACCAGCTCATCCTCTTCAAATGATGATTAGACAACACAACATTCAGACTCCACTCTCTGAGGCACTCAATAGACACTTGTCATCCCCATATGATGCCGACACTCCACCACAATCAGTTCCATCAAGAGAAGGTCCTCCATTATTGTCCTTAGTGCCAGCTTTTCAAAAGCAGCACATGATACTCTCTGCAATTGTTGATTATCAGACAAAAGCAAGTGACCCCCATGTGCCAAAAGTAACTTCCAATAATGCTCTCCACTATAGCGTAGTTGTCTCGTAGTAAAGAAGGAAATACTATAAAAGGAGCTCACCCCTTCATGAATGGATCATCGAGTGGAGAGGTGTTCTAGTTTTGTTCTAGTATCACTTCTGGTTCTTAAAATCATCTTGAGTTTTTTCTTTTTAAGTCATCTATAATTGGTTTGCATGAGTCATCTGTAGTTTGTGGCTTGCAAATGTTTCATTTGTCCAAGCTCTTTAGTGTTTTGCCTCTCTGGCTTGTTATGGTGCATGTAATTTTGTTTATTGTCTTAATAATATTCTGTCGATGTTTTTGCATGATCCTTGGTTGCAAAGGATTTTAAATGTTGGGACCGGCCTTTTGGCTAAATAATGGTGGCCTACGTCATTTCCCTCCTAGAGTTCTTCTTAAGCAGCATTCAAAATAGATTTGATTATCTCAAGAGTTTGTGGAAATTGTGTTTTGGTTTCCACTCCTCAATTTTGTCAGTTTTCATATTCTCAATTTACCTAAGACTAAAAAGATTTGTCAAAATCAAATTTTGGACAAACCAAGCATATAGATTGTTTGAAATGCCCTAGTTCTTTGTTTCATCACACTAGAAGAATTTTCCATTTCATAGGTCACTCAATGAAATTTTTAAAAATATGGGATGGATCTAGCCTAAATGACACATATATGCTCTACATGTTCATGTCCAATGCTAATTAAATGATCATGCTATTTACATGTAATGAAAGAATTTCAATAATAAATATTTCTGTGATATGCTTATAAATATGCAGTTTAGAATAAGTATGGGACACAATATATGAATATAAAGAAAAATAACCAGAAACTAAAGAAGATTTTCTTCAATGTGCACCCCCAAACTTAAACTGTGCTTGTTTTCAGGAGCACAACGTCACTGTAACGCACATATGGAAGATAATGCACTAAAGCAAAGACATCCATACATATACTTGCACTCTAAACACAAGCATAGAACAAAAAAAAAGTAAGTATGGTTAGTAGGTAATACACTAGTAAGGCAGGCAATAAGCATAATATTAAGGGGCAAGAGTAATAGTAAAATGGTTGAGCCCCTTTTTTGTTTAACTAAAATAAAATGCATGCATACGTAGGAAATTAAATTAAACTATAACAAAATAAAAGGAAATAAACAAACAATAAAAACCAATGGGTTGTCTCCTATTAAGCGTTATATTTAACATCGTTAGCTCAACGAGGATATTGGTTAACCAAATCTCAATTTGTTGATCTTCGCAAACACTTTGGCTTTGGATAGTTTTTGCTTGATAATGTCAAGTGGCTGCTTATTTTTCAACAATGGGTGACATAATTGCTTTATAGGAATTTGTTGTGCATGAACTGTGTCAATTGGCTCTTCAGTAACATAATTATGTTTTTGATGTGCTTTTTTACCTTCCCTTTAGCAGATTCAGCATCTGTAGCTTTATCAACATAAGGCTTTGATTTCTCCTAGAACTGTCAGAGTGCTAGCTTGTACTGTAGTGATGTTCTTGCATTGATGCTCTTTAGTTGGCAGCTTTGGAGATCGATATATGTTGAAAACTACTTGGTCTTTATTAACTCTCAAGGTTAGATTTCCTTTTTGTACATCTATGATGGCTTGACCAGTGGCCAAGAACGGTCTCCCAAGAATCAGAGGTACTTCATTATCTTCATCCACATTTAGTACCACAAAGTCAACAAGGAAGGTAAACTTGTCAACCTTAACCAGCATGTCTTCAATGACCCATTTTGGTTAGGTGATAGAGCAATCTACAAATTGAAGTGTGATAGTTGTGGGCTTGATTTTAGATAGGCCCAACCGTTTGTACATTGATATTGGCATGAGATTTATACTTGCCACCAAGTCATAGAGAGCTTTTTTAGTAGTTGTTTTGCCCATAGTGCAATGAATAGTGAAACTTCCTGGATCTTTCAGTTTCTAAGGAAGTTTTCTTTGAAGGATAACGTTGCACTCTTCAGTAAGCTTCGTTTCATGATCTTCAAATTTGCGCATTTGGGACATAATCTCTCTCAAAAATTTAGCATAGTTTGGCATCTGCTGCAATGCCTTGGTAAAGGGAATGTTGATATGAATTTTCTTGAATATATTCAAGAACTGTGCAAACTGTTCATCCATAGTTTTCTTCTAAAATCTTTGTTGGAATAGGCAACAGCAGAGGCTCAAGCTTTTGCTACCTTCAATTGTGATCCAAGGTAATCTTCCTACTAGCACTTTATTACTTTGTTATGAAAGAACTTGTCCTTTGGAAGTGATATACTCATCAAGTTGCATGATGGGGCTAGAAGGAATGGGTGGGCTTTGGATTTCTCTCCTGCTTTTAGTAAATATTACTTTGCAACTTTCTTTAGGGTTCACCCGAGTGTCACTAGGAAAAGAGTTCTACTGCTGACCGCCGAATGCTTAGGCTAATTGTCCCACCTGAGTCTCAAGACTTTTCATTGACATTTTCCATTTGTATTTCTAATCATGAGACTCTGTTATCATTTTTATCAATTCGACCAGACAAGTCTTTGAAGAACCGGGCTAGCATTTTCATCATTTCATCTAGTTCGTCCTCCAATGATGGTTTCTTATCTTGTAGGCTTGGTTGAGGCACATAACCTGATGGGGTTTGCAGGATATTTTTGCTATTAGCATAAGAGAAGTTCTCATGGTTTCAAATCCCTAGATGATAGTATTGAGGAGCGTTGTACCCCTGTTGTTGACCTTAATAAGTATTAAAACAATTCAACGCATTGAGTTACTCCATAGATGCTTCTGCAGTGGAAAAAGCCTTATGTGTTTCAGCTATGGCCAAGATTGATTGATTCTAAGGTTGCTAATCTGTTACCAAACTTCTCAGCCAATGAATTCATTTGGTGGGTCATAGAGGATATTTGTGCTTTGAGAGCTGTGATCTTATCCACTTCATGTAAGCCAACCCTTTTTGCTGAGCCTCTCTCTATTCCATGGCCATAAGCATTTGCTACCATATCTTTTATGAGTTGTGTGGCCTATGTAGTAGATTTTCCCATTAAATACTCTCTAGCTGTTGAATCCACCAAGGCTCTAGTAGGTGGTATTAAACCACTATAGAACATCTAAATTTGGAGCCATGGAAGATAACCATGCTAAGGGCATCTTCTCAATAGATCCTTAAATCTTTCCCATGCTTCATACAGAGACTCAAAGTTTGACTGCTTGAATGAATTGATTTCACCCCTCAGTTGATGAATCTTTGCTGGAGTGAAATACTTCTATAAGAACATTTGTTTCATCTCTTCCCAGTGGTGATGCTACCTAGTAAGAGAGTCTATAGCCATGTCCTCACTTTATCCCTTAGAGAGAAGGGAAAAAGCCTCAATCTCAATTGATCTTCAGTCACACCATTCATTTTAACAGTGTCATAAATCTCCATAAAAGAATTTAAGTGTCCCATTGGATCTTTAGTAGCCAATCCCCCAAACTTTTGTTACTGCACCATTGTGGTCAAGGAAGGTTTCAACTCGAAATTGTTGGCGTTGATGGGTGTTCAGGCAATTCTAGAGTAGTTATTATTAAGCACATGCTTGAAGAAGTCCCGGAGCCATGCTTCACCCTTATTGCCAACAACTGATCTTCCACTTTCTGTCATATCAGACATATGGCTTCTCACTTCTAACTGAATTTGCCTTACTATTTTGGACAAGTCTGGGTCGTTTAATCCAAGTGAATCACTACTCATCCACAAACCTGAAACACCATAAGCAAAGAAAAAAAATCAAGTGTAGCCAACCAATTAAATAATAAAAAGAATAAATTAAACTAAAATAAAAAAGTCTTAATTAAGATTTAACCAATTTTGATTGGTTTTAAGATTATTAGACACCCTTCCCTGACAACGGCGTCAAAAACTTGTTGGGATCATTGCAAATGTACAGGATCGCAATAGTTATTGTTCTATGGAACAGTATGTGGTTAATAATCTCAAATTCCAATTTAATATCTGTATCAATTTTATTAAGACTAAAAATTGAGTTGAAGATTGAAAACTTAAATCAAATCAAAAGCAAATTGAAAACAAACGAGCATTCGATTAAAACTATGTCAATTAAGATTCTAGGATAGTAATTTATCATATATTCTCCCTGAATTCTTATTTCAAATAATCTAATTCCTGTTTCTGTAGGTTATGACACTTGTCACTAAAACCCTCTCTCGAGGTGCCTTAATACCTATTAGTCTTGTCCCTAATACCCTCTCTCGAGGTGTACAGTTAACAAACTAATGCAACAAATACAAGTATCACGTGCAACCTCCTATAAAATTAATAACCTCTCGGTCAATTGATTTTGCTAGGTTTATACTTTGATTATTCAATTGTTAACCTTCTCTCTCATGTCAGTTCAACAATCAAAAATCAATTTATTTGTGGCCAATGAATAAAAGCATTAATCGCACAAAGTATAAAACAAAATCTCAGATAGATTAATCAAAATAAAGAATCACGAGTTCTTACAATCAAAATTACATACTAAAAATTAAAATTACTTAGCCTAACATCATATAGAGTTCACGGCACAAAGAATTAAACAAATTAAAGATCATACTCAAGGTTTGATCTTGTTCTGTATTTTCCTCTGTCTTTGCTCTGTTCTTCTTGCTTTGGCCATCAACAGCAATAATACCAATAGTCGAATATATTTTTCACCCTAATAATGTGTTCCTATTTGTATAGGTTACTAAAAAACACCTAAAACACGAATTATAAAACTCTAAAATTATAATTTAATTGCACTACCGCGGTTATTAACTATGGTAGGATCCATAATAAAAAATTTGCAAAAATCACAAAAATTGGTGAATCATCGTGTTACCGCAATAATCATCCTACAACAATGTTTCCTCTCGACTTACTGCAGTATATTACTGCACAATGTTCTTCTACATTGCCCCATGATTCGAATACCTCAGTACTAATCCATAGTAATGATCTGCTTGTCCATCCTCTTGTTTATGCTAGTATTACCAAGGTAATAGGTTGCTCTACCACAGTAGCAAGTTGAAATCCATCAATTTGAGCATTTTTCATCTTTAGTGTACTTGTTCCCATTCAACCTGAATGATGCAAACCCACTAGGAATTAGATCCTAAGAACCCCCATTCAAGGTAGTACGCTCACCCCAAGAAAGTTAAAATCAGATTTAATGATCCACTTGAACCCTTGAATAATAAAGAAACAAGAACCCAAAGTGTTAAAAGCCACAAGGTTGATCAATCTTTGATAAGTCTAGAAAAGTTCAATGAAGAATATAAGAGAAAGCCTCTCTCAAATATGAAATGTTCAAATTAAATACTCACTTTACCGATTTGATGCATTCTTCAAAGAGGAGCAAGCTAATTTATACAAATCCTGGGTGTAACTCCAGGGAATACAAAATTTCACAAAAATAAATAGTTATTAACTTACACATGAGAATTGAAGACTCTGCACTAACTGACACTTAATACATATCACAACTCCAGTAGTAACTCCTATGGACAATACATTAACTCCAAACACAAACACACTATTACATAGTTATTACAACTTGAAAACTGAAATGTTTCGCCTAAGTGGATCAACACCCGGCTCGGCATTTCAAAGCAACGATCCTTTCAGCCTAATGTTTAATCACCTACCTTGGCCTGTTGCAACCAAGGCTTGGTATGGCTTTAGCCCATTTGATCAAGCCCAGTAGCTAACCGCATTCTCTCCTGATCATAAGATAAAAGAATAAAGGCTTGCCAGCTCTATCAAAGGCGTATCCACGAAGACCATAATCATCGTCTGCTTGCAGCTCCAACAAGCCCTAAAGTCTCTTGCCGCCTAAAACTCTGCTAAGAAAGTGCTACTTTATGTTTGATCCTATGTGCCCAGAGAATGTTATGCGTTCTCCACTTTCAAACTTCGCAAAGAGAAAACGTGTTTTTTCCTTTGAGTTTCTCTCTCATTCACGGAGCAAAGAAAGCGGGCTTTGCCCCAGCTACCACTAGCCTTGGGAAAGAAAAAGAGCTACCGAAGGAAAGGGATGCAGTCTCCCCCTTGCCCTTTGGAGAGGAGAGGGCGAAGAAGAAAACGTCCTTCGCGCAAGTTTTTTTTGCTTCCTACGCTAGCTTGGCTCTTCGACCAAGGAGGTATGATGGTGGGAAGGCCGACCACTACATAAGCCGCCATCAATCCAGGGGAGAAGCAAGCTACCTTTCTTTGATCTACCTTCCCGGGCAGGGAAGAGAATAAAAATAGGCTATGGATGGTGGCCATGGTAGGTTCGAGGATCTTACGCAGCGGAGCGAACTCTTCCATCGTGCTTCCATCGTGTTGCATTTCCTCTGGCAGCGTAGCTGCACCCCTTCGATCCATTGTACAGGAGCTCTATCAAAAGCCCTGTATTTGAATTGGTTGGCTTTTTCTATTATCAAATGCTGGTGTAGTTCCTCCTTAGAGGCCCCCTTATGTCTTTGCCTGCTTCGATTCCCTCGCCCTCGCCTATGCTGGTGGCTCTGCCAGCTTCGGATGGATCCACTGCTATTGATGCCGCTAGGTTTCTATCTCAATCCTGAAGCTTCCAAGCCCACTTGATGAGCTTGCGAAAGGATGAATGAGACCAAGGATAAAAACCTACCCACCGCCCATGTTAAGTCAGCAACACTTCCAAATGCCACTTCTTTCCGTGGCATCCGTCTTCAGAACGATATAGTCACAGGTTTTGTAACAACCCATAACTTTTATGACATATAAATTAATTTAAATAAAGGTAAATGTGTATAAATACACATATTTGTACAGACTACTCGTGTACATACGTGTTAATTATATACATGTAGTACTAATATAAGTTACGCGTATAAATTAGTTAAACTATATTATGTATAAAATGTAATTTATACAGAGATTTAGAAAAA